>BPLR01000651.1:0-141167 GCA_021605095.1 Caerostris extrusa
TTACGTATTGCTTCTCCACTTTAAGTAATAAGAATCAGGTATTGACAGTTTTATTTTTTTCCGGTAGTTATCTTTTCCTGTTTGCCATAGTGTGCTATGAAATTTGCTTTCATTCTGTTAATTAGATTTTGCTACAAAATGCTTCCTAACAGAGAAAAGTTATTTTATGGCCACCCTGTATTATCATTTGCTATTTTTATATTTAACGATTTTATTATCGTTAAGACTTTCAGATAATTTTTTATATGTATTAATACATTTCTTAAATTAACAATTGAAATAAGCATTATTTATTTTTTCAGTTTTAAAAGAATTCAGATATTAAAAAAATAACTACAGCTATAATGATTTTAATAAACAAAATAATTTAGTATTAAATATTTATAAAATATCATTAGTATTTGTTTTATGCATTTTTAATAACCAAATATGTATAAAAAACAAATGTATATTTATGCGCCAAAATACAAAAACATGCCATTGCTGAATTTTTCTAATCAAAGAGATATTAAACAAGTAATATAAAAAATTTTTAAAGTCAATTCCTACTTTTAGGTTGAAATTATCCGCCTGACATCTGGCGCCATCTATTGGTGCAATTTAAAATATAAAAAAAACTGAAATTTATTAATTAAATTTAATTAATGAATTAGTATTTGAAAAACTGTATTAACATTCAGTGCCATCCACTACAAGTTCAAAAAATGTATTTGTACTTGGAGTGGATCAATAAAAAGTATTTTATTAGAGCTTAAAATTGCAACGAGATATATATAGGGAGAGTGAGAAATAATAGAAGGAATTGAAAAATAATGATAGTTAGATTGATTTTAATAAATAAAATATTAATTTAGTATTAAATATTAATCAAATAATAATATTATTTGTTGATACATATTTAATATGAAATATGTATAAAAAAAATACATACTTATACGTAAAAAATACAAACACGTCTTTCTTTTTTCTTAAAAATATTTTAAATTCCATTCAGCCGTATTCATTGCTCAGCTGCATGCAAAACTTTTTTATAAAAGCCGGAAAATAAAAAAAAATAAATAAATAAAAACTATCACCACGTGACCAGAAAAAGAGACCTTTAATACTTAAATATTCAAGCAAGCCTTCACATTTTGAACTGCCTTTAAATGGAATGAAAAATAAGGCGGTATAACTTACTCGCATTAAATAAGTGCATTCCTTTTTGCAATGCCTTACGTGTTTTTGCAGCTGGCCTAAATTGAAAAAAATAAAATTTTTTTTTCCCTTCAAAGAAAAAGTTTTTTTGAATCGTATTGAGCTGTAGCCGGGCGTGACATTGATGTAAATTTAGAAAATATTTTTTCTCTATAGTGGAATGCAAAAAAATAAAAAAAAAAAAAATCAAATTGAGCTCTTTTACTTTAATGGTACTTTCGGTGTACTTTTTTTTCTTTTTTTTGAGTTCGTGGTTTCAGTTTTATTTAGCTGTGATGTTTTTTTTTTTTCTCGTAATGAAGTCGACACGTTATGGTTTTTAGTGGAGTTGTGGTTAAGTTCCTTAAAGAAAAAGCAATATTATTCCTTTCAATTTTGTGTGGCTATGCTTTCACTGCACCTTTCCTTTTTTTTCAAAATTTTAAAAGTAAAAAGTCTTGGTCACATTTCAATAAGTTTTAAGATTAA
Source organism: Caerostris extrusa (assembly GCA_021605095.1). NCBI lineage: Eukaryota > Metazoa > Arthropoda > Arachnida > Araneae > Araneidae > Caerostris > Caerostris extrusa. The sequence goes on from BPLR01000651.1 coordinate 1,666, forward strand.
TCTGTAGTAAATGTTGAAAATAACATTACTAGTTTTAGACGCCTGTAAAAACTTCAAGTAAGACATTATTATTTTGAATGCTTGCGTGTCAGATACTTTGAAGACAAACATATGTTACGAAATAAGAGGTCTTTTTAACCTTATAAATTTGTATGATACTTACATAGAATATTCAGATTAAAACACAAATGAAATCAACAATATAAAAATAAAAAAATGATAATAAATAAATTTTAAGAAATAATATCGGGTTTTTTTATTAGTATAACATTGGGCCTGATGGCCGAGTGTCTGTCGTTCGATACCACAGCTTTCGGGTTCGAGTCCCGCGGTACCATGGATGTTTGTAGTGCTCCGAATCCACTTTATAACTTTTATTACTAATATACAGCCATAAAAGTTTCTGTACCGAACCGAACGAAGAATATGTGTTAATGCTCATCTTGCAAAAAAATTGTTTTCAAGCACTGTCTTTTCTGCAATTCAGAAATGACAAAAGCTTTAAGTATTTTCCGATGTTTCTCACTTGTAACAGTGCAGATAATAGGACCTGATGTCATGTAAGTACTAGAAAATTTGAAAAATCTAACCAGATTGTGCAAACTTCAAAAGTGCGTCTGTGATAGCAGCGTCAAAATCTTCCCTATTGAGTTTTTTTTTCGAAAATGATCTCCCCATGTCGTCCACAGTCTGTATATGAAATTTGTTTTCATTTTGTTTATTAGATTTAGCTCACAGATACCTCCAAGCAGGGAAAGTTATTTCATGGCCACCTGCATTTTTAATTTGTAATTTTTATATTTAAAGACTTTATTATCATGAAGGTTTTTAGATACATTGTATTTTTCATATGTCTTAATAGATTTCTCCTTAGTACTCTGGCTCCCGATACCACAGGTAATGGGTTTGAATCCCGGCTGCGCTATGGATGTTTGTAGTGGTTCGGAATACACTTTAAGCCGTAGTTCCTATTCTCATATGACCGTAGTAGAGCGTTACTGAGCTCAATCAGTCATCTTTTCACCCACATCATTACCAAACTGGAAAGCGTCAACTCAGCCCTAGGCACAGTAATGAGGTGTGGTGTAGTAGTAGTAGTAGTAGTAATAGTAATACATTTTTCTAAATTAATAATTGAAGTAAGCATTAATTAATTTATTATGTATTTATTGATTTAATTGTAAAAGGATATTAAAAAATAACGATAGTTATAATGATTTTAAAAAATAAAATATTAATTTTGTATTAAATATCAATAAAATAACCACTAGTATTTGTTTTATTCGTATTTAATAATAAATATGTATAAAACAAATGCGTATTTATACACAAAAATAAAAAAAAACACGCCATTGCTAAATTTTTCTACTAAAAATAATATTGAAAAATAATGATAGTTATATTGATTAAATAAAACATTAATTTAGTATTAAATATTAATAAAATAGCAACTAGTATTTCTTTTACACATATTTAATAATAAATATGTATAACACAAATACATACTTATACGCAAAAATAAAAAACACGCATTCCTGTTTTTCTCTATTTCATAGAAATTTTTTTCTAAACTCTATTCAGTGCAAATCATTGCTCAGCTGTATGCAAAACTTATGAAAAAAAAAAAAAAAACTGGAAAATAAATAAATAAATAAAACTAATACCATGTGACCAGTAAAAAGAGGCCTTAATACTTAAGTATTCAAGCCAACCCTCACATTTTGAACTGGCCTTTTAAAGGAATAAAAAAAAAAAATAAGGTACCACAGGTATCGGGTTGAATCCCCATTGTGCCAAGGATGTTTTTAGCGGTACGGAATCCACTTTAAACCGTAGGTCCCGGTTTTATATAACCGTAGAGCGTTACAGAACCCAATCAGACTTCTTCTCACCCACATCTTCCCAAACTGTAAAAAGGACAATTGAGCTCTAGGCACAGTGATGAGCCGTGGCGTAGTAGTAGTAGTAGTAGTAGTAGTAATACATTTCTTCAAATTAGTAATTGAAATAAACATTATTTATTTATTTAGCATTTATTTTTTTTTTTATTTATTTTTTAAATTTAAAAGCAATATTAAAAAATAACAATAGTTACAATGATTTTATTAAATAAAATATTAATTTTATATTAAATTTTAATAAAAATATTATTTAGCATTTCTTTTATAATATTTAATAATAAATATGCATAAAACAAATATTTATACACAAAAATACAAAACACGCCATTGCTGATTTTTTTTTCTATTAAAAGTGATATTAAAAAATAATGATAGTTACATTGATTTTAATAAGTAAAATATTAATTTAGTATTAAATATTAATAAAATAATAATTAGTATTTGTTTTACACATATTTAATAATAAATATGTATAAAACAAATACATATTTATATACAAAAATAGAAAACATGGCATTGTGTTTTTTTTTTTTTCTCTATTTAATTCCAAAAAAAATATTTCTAAACTCTATTCAGTGTCAATCATTGCTCAGCCGTATGCAAAAATTCTTTTAAAAAAAACCGGTAAATAAATAAATAAAACTAATACCACGTGACCAGAAAAAGAGGCCTTTATACTTAAGCATTCAGGCAAGCCCTCACATTTTGAACGGGCCTTTTAAAAGGAATAAAAAAAATAAGGCGGTATAACTGACTCGCATTAAATAAGTGCATTTCTCAGTTTTGCAATGCCTTACGTGTTTTTCCAGCTTGCCTAAATTGAAAAATAAAATTTTTTTCCCTTCAAAAAAAAAAAAAAAAAAAAAAAAAAAAAAAGTGCATAAAAGCTTTTTGAATCGTATTGAGCTGTAAGCCGTGCGTGACATTGATGTAAAATTTATAAAAAAAAATATTTTTTCTCTATAGTGGAATGCAAAAAAAATGAAAGAAAATAAATAAATTGAGCTCTTTTACTTTAATATTTCTGAAGCATTCAGTGTCAATCATTGCTCAGCCGTATGCAAAACTTCTTTTAAAAAAAAACGGGTAAATAAATAAATAAATAAACTAATACCACGTGACCAGAAAAAAGGCCTTAATACTTAAGTATTCAAGCAAGCCTTCACATATTGAACGGTCCTTTTAAAGAAATAAAAAAATAAGGCGGTATAACTTACCCGCATTAAATAAGTGCATTCCTAAGTTTTGCAATGCCTTACGTGTTTTTCCAGCTTGCCTAAATTGAGAAATAAAATTTTTCCTTCCAAAAAAAAAAAAAAAAAAAAAAAAAAAAAAAAAAGTGCATGAAAGCTTTTTGAATCGTATTGAGCTGTAAGCCGAGCGTGATATTGATGTAAATTTAGAAAAATATTTTTTTCTCCATAGTGGAGTGCAAAAAAAAAAAAAAGAAAAAAATCAAATTGAGCTCTTTTACGTTAATGGTACTTAACAATTTTTTTTCTCTTTTTGAGTTCGTGGTTTCAGTTTTATTTAGCTGCTTATTTGGGATGTTTTTCTTTTCTCGCAGTGAAGTCCATACGTTACGGTTTTAGTGGAATTGTGGTTAAGCTTTTAAAGAAAAGTAATGTTATTCTTTCCGTTTTGTGCGGTTATTATGCCTTCGCTGCACCTTTTCTTTTTTTCTAAATTTTAAATGTCTTGGTCACATTTCAATAAGCTTTGAGATTATATTTTTTTAAAAAAAATTGAAAATAATGTTAATACTTTTAGACACCTCTAAAAACTTTAAGATAAGACATTATTATTTTGAAAGCTTGTTTCAGGTACTTTTGGAGCATAAACATATGCCACAAAAATAAGGACTTTTTAACTTAATAATTTGGTATGATACTTACATAGAAAATTCAAATTAAATAAAATTTTTAATGAAATATACAATATAAATAATAAAATATGTAAAATTTTTATTATATATATATATATATATATATAAAAAGGCCAATTGGGAATATATATATATATATATATATTCCCAATTGGCATATATATATATTTTCGGAAAGTTATCTCTCCATGTCTATCACAGACTGTATATGAAATTTGCTTTCATTCTGTTTATTAGATTTTGCTAGAGATGCCTCTTAACAGAGAAAGTTATTTTATGTCCCCACTGTATTATGATTTACTATTTTTATATTTTAAGACTTTTAGATTGTTTATATTGTTTGATTCATTAGAAATATTCTTTAATACAAATTTTGTATGTAACTATCATACAAAATTGTTAGGTTAAAAATCCTTATTTCGTAACATATGTTTGTCTTCAAAAGGTACCTGACACAAGCCGTCAGAATAATAATGTCTTACTTAAAGTTTTTACATGTGTCTAAAACTATTAATACTATTTTCAACTTTTTTTCCTAAAAATCAATCTCAAAACTTAATGAAATGGGCACAAAGTTTTAAAAATTTCAAAAAAAAAAAAAAAAAAAAAAAAAAATGTGCAGCGATAGCATAACAGCACAAAACTGAAAGAATAATATTACTTTTCTTTAAAAGCTTAACCACAATTCCTCTAAAACCGTAACGAGTCGACCACTGTATTAACAATTGAATTAAACCTTTTTTATTTATTTTCTAAATTTAAAGCGATATTTAAAAAAAAAAAAATAAAGATAATTATGACGATTTTAATAAATAAATTATTAATTTAGTGTTAAATATTAATAAAATAATAGTTATTATTTGTTTTTATACATATTTAATAATAAACTTGTATAAAACAAATACATATTTATACGCAAAAATACAAAACATATCATTGCTTTGCTTCTCTATTTCCTCCAAAAAAATATTTTTAAGCTCCATTCAGTGTCAATCATTGCTCAGCCGTACGCAAAACTTCTTTTTAAAAAAAAACGGGTAAATAAATAAAAAAAAAACTAATACCACGTGACCAGAAAAAGAGGCCTTTATACTTAAGTATTCAAGCCAGCCCTCACATTTTGAACGGGCCTTTCAAAAGGAAGAAAAAAAAAAAAAATAATGCGTTATAACTTACTGACATAAAATAAGTGCATTCCAAATTTTTGCAATGCCTTACGTGTTTTTCCAGCTTGCCTAAATTGAAAAATAAAATTTTTTCCCGACCAAAACAAAAAATGAAAAAAAGTGCATAAAAGCTTTTTGAATCGTATCGAGCTGTAAGCCGGGCTTGACATTGATGTAAATTTAGAAAAATATTTTTTCTCTACAGTGGAATGCAAAAAAGAAGAAAAAAAATTAAATAAATTGAGCTCTTTTACTTTAATGGTACTTAAAAATTTTTTTTTTTTGTCTTTTGAGTTGGTGGTTTCTGTTTTATTTAGCTGCTTATTTGTGATGTTTTTTTCTCACAGTGAAGTCGACACATTACGGTTTTAGTGGAATTGTGGTTAAACTTTTAAAGAAAAGTAATATTATTCTTTCTGTTTTGTGCTGTTATGCCTTCCTGCACTTTTTTTTTTTTTTTTTTTGAAATTTTAAAAGATTTGTTCACATTTCAGTAATTTTGAGATTAATTTTTAGTAAAAATTTAGTAAATAACATTAATAGTTTTAGACACCTTTAAAAACTTTAAGTAAGGCATGAGTATTTCGAAAGCTTGTGTCAGGTACTTTTTGAAGGCAAACGTTTGTTACGAAATAAGATGTATCAATACATTTCTCCAATTTAACAACTGAAATAAACTTTTTTTATTTGAAATTTGGTTTCATTCTATTTATTACATTTTGCTACAAAGTTGCATGTATCTACCAATAGATGGCGCCAAACGTAAGACGAAAATTTCAACTTAAAAAGTAGGAATTGACGTACATTTTTTTTTATATTACTTGTTTAATATCACTTTTAGTAACAAAATTCAGCAATGGCATGTTTGTATTTTTGCGTATCAATATGTATTTGTTTTATACATATTTAATAATAAATATGTATAAAACAAATACATATTTATATACACAAAAATACAAATACACCATAGTTGTTTTTCTATTAAAAGTGATATTAAAAAACAATGATAGTTAGATTGATTTTAATAAATAATATATTAATTTACTATTAAATATTAATAAAATGATAATTAGTATTTGTTTTATATCGATTTAATTATAAATATGTATAAAACAAATACATATTTATACGCAAAAATACAAAACACGATATTGCTGTTTTCTTTTTATATTTCATTCAAGAAAATATTTCTAAACTCTATTCAGCGTCAATCATTGCTCAGCCGTATGCAAAACTTCTGGAAAAAACAACAACTGGTAAATAAAGAAATAAATAAAAAAAAACTAATAACACGTGACCAAAAAAAGAGGCCTTAATACTTAAGTATTCAAGCAAGCCCTCACATTTTGAAAGGGCCTTTTAAAAGGAATGAAAAAAATAAAGCGGTATAACTTACCCGCATTAAATAAGTGCATTCGTAAGTTTTACAATGCCTGACGTGTTTTTCCAGCTTGGCTAAATTGAAAAATAAAATTTTTTCCCCGTCCAAAAAAAAAAAAAAAGTGCATAAAAGCTTTTTGAATGGCATTGAGCTGTAAGCCGGGCGTGACATTGATGTAAATTTAGAAAAATATTTTTTTCTCTATAGTGGAATGCAAAAAAATAAAGAAAAAAAAATAATAAATTGAGCTCTTTTACTTTAATGGTACTTAGCAATTTTTTTTCTCTTTTTGAGTTCGTGGTTTCAGTTTTATTTAGCTGATTATTTGTGGTTTTTTTTTCTCACAGTGAAGTCGACACGTTACGGTTTTAGTGGAATTGTGGTTAAGCTTTCAAATGAAAGTAATATTATTCTTTCTATTTTGAGCGGTTATGCCTTCGCTGCACCTTTTTTTCTAAGAAATTTTAAAAAATTTGTGGACATTTCCATAAATTTTGAGATTATTTTTAGTAAAAAATTGAAAATAAGGTTAATAGTTTTTGACACCTGTAAAAACTTTAAGTAAGATATTTTTATTTTGTAAGCTTGTGTCAGGTACTTTTTGATGACAAAGCTAAGTTATGAAATATGAGTATATTTTATCCTAATAATTTTGTATGATACTATACATAGAATATTCATATCAAAGAACATTTCTAATGAAATAATCAATGTAAATAATAATAAAATATATAATTTAGAATATTTAGATATTGCGTATATTAAGACTATATGCATTATAAAAAAATTTAATAACTAAAATTTTTACTATTTATGTGTAGTACATTATTAATGGAGTAAAATAAAATATGTTTTCAGAAATAAGTTATTGAATAAAGGAGAAACGCATGTGCATCCCTTTTTTGCATAATTTTTGTTGTGTTGAAAACAAGTTTTATAACTCTTACAGAGTGCCTTAATTTTCACGAAAATAATTATTTCTGCTTCTTATCCCACTTATATATGTGCTCTCATGGAAGGAGGGGGATCAGTTTCGGTTGCTATGGAGCTCCGTAGGTAGAAGTCTGACTTGGTTCCGTGTCGCTAAAGAATTAGGGTAGTGTCTTTCGGGAAGACTTTTAGGGGGAACTACCCAGGGCAGAGAACTGGAATACTCGCCCCAGATAGTCCGACTAATGAGGCAAGATGTTGAATATCATAAACGTCATCGATGTTTCTAATTTTTGAAATAGTGCCTACAACAAAGCCGCCAGCGGATTGATACTCAGTCCTAATGGTTACCAGAGGCGCTCCACTGAGCCACGCTACCTCGCTACCTTGCCACTGAGTCATGAGTCGGGCATTCTTTCTGTTTATTGTGTAACAAATCATACAACTTTCGTGTATTTATTCACTCTAAAATCACATTTTTGACTATTTCTTCCATAGTCATTAGGAAATTTCCCTTTCCTTTTAACCAACAACAACAATATTCGAGCTTTAAAAATTGATATTCTTGACCAGGATGTGAGCAACTATCACATATGTGATAACAGTTTTTAATTATCTACTCCACTTTTGCTGTGATGAAGATGCTCTTTCATATACACTGAAGTGACAAAAGTCATGGGATACCTCTTAATATCGTGTCGGCCCTCCTTTCGCCCGGCGAAGTGCAGCAACTCGACGTGGCATGAACTCAACAAGTCGTTGGAAGTCTTCTGCAGGAATATTGAGCCATGCTGTCTCGATAGACGTCCATAATTGTGAAAGCGTTGATGGTTTTTGGGCACGAACAGACCCTCGATGATGTCCCATAAATGCTCGATGGGAAATGTCGGGCGATCTAGGTGGCCAGATCATTCGTTGGAATTGTCCAGAATGTTCTTCAAACCAATCGCGAACAGTTGTGGCCCGGTGACATGGCGCATTGTCATCCATAAAAATCCCATCGTTGTTTGGGTACATGAAGTCCATGAATGGCTGCAAGTGATCTCCAAGTAGCTGAACATAAGCATTTCCAGTCAATATTCGATCCAGTCGCACCAGAGGTCCAAGTCCATGTCATGAAAAAACAGCCCACACCATTACGGAGCCACCACCAGTTGAACAGTGCCTTGCTGACAGTTTGGGTCCATGGCTTCGTCGGGTCTGCGCCACACTCGAACCCTACCATCAGCTCTTACCAATTGAAATCGTGACTCATCGGACCAGGCCCACGGTTTTCCATTCATCTAGGGACCAACCGATATGCTCACGTGCCCACGTAGTCGCCAAGCGATGTCGTACTGTCAGTAAAAGCATAGTCGGTCTTCTGTTGGAATAGCCCAAGAAAAAGCCAAATTTCTCCGCACAGTTCTAACAGACAAGTCCCTTGTACGCCACATTGATTTCTGCGGTTATTTGACGCAGTGTTGCTTGTCTGTTAGTTTACGACTCTTTGCAGACATCGCCGGTCTCGTTCGTTAAGTGCAGGCGGTCGACCACTGCGCTGTCCATGGTGGGATGTTATGCCTGAAATTTTATACTCTTGTCACACTCTTGACACAGTGGATCTGGGAATGTTGAATTCCCTAACGATTTCCAAAATGGCATGACCCATTTAGCTCCAACTAACATTCCGCGTTCAAAGTCTGTTAATTCCCGTCGAGTCATTAAAAACCTCTTCACATGAATAACTTGAACAGAAATGAAACTCTGCACAGCACTGTGCATTTATACCTGTTCTACGCGATGCTACTGTCACTGAAAATTTGCATATTGCTATCCCATGACTTTTGTCACTTCAGTGTATAAATTTGAACATTTGGTGTCCTTGTATTCTACTTATATATGCTCTGAATTGTCAACTGACAAACATCGCTGTCAAATAATTGTGAGAGGACTTTTATGAGTGAATGAACTTTTTATGTAGGAATTGTGTTTTTATTTATGCTTATCGAAGAGGCATTTTTAATAAGTGAGGCACGTTAAGAAAACATATTCTAAATGTGTTTCGTGTGTGAGGTTAAAATTTTTCTTGAAAGCGACTTGACGGACGAGGTAATTTCAAAACATTTAAATGTAGGGCATTTTTCCAGGGAGTGACATGATCTTTAATCTGAATAAAATGTTTAATAATTTTATTTAGAGAAAAAACTGCCTGTTTTATCAACAATTATAGCAGTTTTACTATTATCAAACCAGTTATGGAGAACTTTGAGATGGTTAGTAAGAGTAATTGAAGATATTTTGAATTTTTAAACCTTAAATCTAAAAAACATAAAGCAGTTCTTTTGGTGAAATCTAGATCCACCACTGAAGCAATGGCTTTACAGACAGTTTGAATCTACAATTGTAACAAAATAAAACAAGATATCAAGTTCTTTAATAAAAATGGTAAATACCCCATTTTCAATGGATTCCATTACATGTTGGAATTGATAGAAACGAAAGGACAAATCGTCTGGACATTGTCCTATCCCTCTGGACTATTTTAAGAGCCAGAGGGATATTTGAAGTTTTTTTGTATATGGGACACAATTAAGTCATCTTATATTAGTGAATCATTATTTTACAAGAAAGGAAAAGTCTGGGAGTTCATCGGGGTTGACTGGAAGAAAAATTAGAGTGGAAAAATTTGCAAAGAGGCTGTTGCCAATTTTAGATTAAGAACTGGACACGACTGCCTGGCCGAACAACAAAATGGGGATTGTGAACTCTTATATATGTGTTTTATGTAAAACAGAAAAAACGAATAAGACCCATCTACTTATTTGCTCGGGACTAGAATCTAACTTACAACTGAATGGTGATTTGTGTACTCTTTACTGAGGACCAGAGAACACATGTCCTGATCACATGGACTTTTAATTATGGTTCTTCTAGTTATTTAAATATTTATCTTTAGAATATTTAACTTGTGTTTAATTGTTTTTAAGGCCTTTTGGCCATTTTTGTTAATAATGTCTTTTTTTTTCCTTTGTAATTTTGATTTGTTTACGTGTTTTTTTGTGTTTCTATGATCAATGGCCAAATGTATATGGATTGAGTTGCAATTACTCCATAGGTACCAACAACAACAACATTTTGAATTTTTTGCCCATTTCTACAATTGAGTTTCTATGGAGCTCACCAGAGCCAACAAACCAAGTAAAAAAAAACCTAACAAAAATAAGTTTATGCTTAGAAGTGAAAAAAAAAATACTTTAATTAACAAAAAAAAAAAGATATTAAATTATATCTTTATTATAAATATAAATATTATAAAAATAATTATTATTATTAAAAATTATTATAAATATAAAATTAAACAAGCATTTTATTAAACAAAAGATTATTATTACAGTAGAATTCTACAAGGTCCTTTAATATTCTCTTGGAGATGTAGAACTCAATTTCATAAATTGCAGTGTTATAGTGATTTTCAAGATTATTAAAAAGGTTTAACAGAAACATTTTGTGAAAGTTTAAGAGTGGGAAGGTTAATTACATGATATAATTCCACATGCCACATGTACCAATTTGCTTTTAAAATTTGCCGGATAATTAAATTTTGCTGTGCATTCAGGATGTTGAGGTTTCACTTTGCAGTGCAAGCATAAACTGGGCACTAAATGAAAATTGGCCTTAAAATTACAGTGTACATGAGAATTTTGTTTTCCCCACTCATTGTGGTTTTATTAATTAAAGGAAATAACGCTCTTATAAAATTACGAAATTTCGTCTGATATAGAGAATATGTTTTTTACCATTACTTATCTCTGTTATATAAAAAATAATTTTAATATATAAATTAGCAAATGAATTTCGAAGTTACATATATTCCTTAATATTAATATATAAATGCTTATATAGAAATGTTATATAATAAATAATGTTAATATATAAATGCTTATTTAATTTTAAAGAAAATGCAGTTTTTATACTTATTTAAAGTGAAAAATTCTTACATTTCTTAAAGAACGTTCCTGCATCCAAATAATAATAAAGTGAACAGTAGACTAAGTAAATACTAATATACGAATAAGTTATGGTTTCAGAAGATAAGTGTTGGTAAAAAATGATTAAAAGATAATTTGTTTGTTTATACCACAAAATGATTTTATCATTAATTTTATTGGTGAGTTTATCTTTTTTTTCTTTATAATGCAGCTGGCAAACACATAGACAGCGTGGTATTGGATGCCTTAAGGCAAACGCTGCACAGACGTTACTCATTTTGCATTACCCAGGAGCGCGTGTAGCTTGATAGTAAGCCAGGACGCGGAATAACATTGCCCCCGCAACGCTCTACGATCTTATTAGGACTGGGACCTACGGTTTAAAGTGGATTCCAAACCACTACAAACACCCTTGGCAACGCCGGGATTCAAACCCAATACTTGTGGTACCGAGTGCAAGAGCGCTAGCCACTCGGCCATCAGGCCCCTTTAGTGAATTTATTGAATTTACTACTTTAAAAAAGAAGATGGCCTCCATTTTATATGTAGTGGAAATCGTTCACTGAAGTATGCAATTTTAGAGCTTTTAGTTTTGAGAGACGATATAAATTCCATATGGGACCATTTTGCTGTTAAAGTGCAATACGTTTATCATGTCAATCAGAGCCATATTGAAACCAATTTTGATATTTTTCTTAAATATTGCTTTAAAATATAGGTTACGAGTGGTTTTTTCAATTTTTTCTTAGCGAGATTTCTGATTTCAAGGAGCTTTTAGATATTGGGATGTACCCATTCCTGATTTGAATTTATTAATTTGAATGAATTTTTCATGTGTATTAATTGCATAATTAGAAAATTCAGAAATTTCATGATCAAGTTCCATTCAGAGGTTATAGAAGGAAGTGGAGTAGAGGCATTTTATGTTAGTATTTTTTAAAAATCTATTCCAGAATTGTTGTTAGATGGAACTTTATAGTTAAATTAAAAAAGTTTAATCGGGTTATGATCGGCGATCAATTCTGGAAAAGATATAATTTCGTAATCATAGAAGAGAAGGAGTTATATCCGAAACGAGTTGGGGGGTGGGATGGACCAGAATTTCAAATCGAGTTAAATAATTAGGATTTCTAAACGAATTTTCACGAAGCATATTATACTTACAGCTCTACTGAATCAGATTCATATTAAAACTGCCACATAGAATGACATTAGAGCCTAATTGATGTTTGATATCTATTGTAAAGAGGGAGGAGTCAGAAGTAAGGTGGAAGCAATAATAGTTAGTTCGATGTTAGTTAAAATCAGGCAGATAATAGTGGATCCATTGTGATTTAATGGAGGGTGATAGGAATGGTGTGATAAGGAAGATAACGCTTAATTAAATAGCTGTGCTACTAGAAACATTACCATTTACGGTGGATAATCCAATTTTTCTGAAGCAGTCGTAATTAGCTATATAAAATGTTTAATTCGACTTAGATGGTTTTACTGAATAAGCGGAATGTCTGGAGAGTGAATACTTACGAAACTTTGCAAATCAATTTTTTTTTGTTATAGTTACCGTTTGCATTCCGGGAAAAACAAATAATATAAACAAAAATTTTTAAAGTCAATTCCTACTTAGGTCAAATAGGAATTTGGAAAATATTTCGGTCCTGGAACCTATGTTTTCCTGGAATCTATGTTTCGGTAGAACCTAGGAGAATGCTGTACAGGAAGATTTACTGAATTTTATTCTAACACTCAGCTTCTGTGGATTATTCAAATTGTGAAGAGTATAAAAGCACTTTGCAAGGATTATTCAAGAGTACTTTCGAAACCAATTATACAAAATTATACACTGCTGTAAGCTTATACAAATGTAATATTATACAAAAATATACCAATTATATGCTGGGTGAATGATAAATATATGCCATTATATGAAATTTATAATTTGTATCCAAATAATAATTCACTTTACAATAAAACTATTGAATGCAATAAACGCTTTAATTTATGCTACTTTTAAACGATGAAACATAAAATCAAACACAGAAAGAAAATATAAACTGAAACCCTTTCGATAGTGACATGAATATAATAAAGTTTTATAACTCTAGAACTTTGTGAAGAAGCAATTGTTCAAATACTAGAATGAGCAATACCGAATTCAGACAGAGAAGTGACGATTAAATTCAATTTTATAAACAATAATAAAAACGAGAAAATGAATGTCACTGTTCTAAAAGCGTTGGGGGCTCGATATCAATCGTTATAAACTAGTTTCATTCGAATGCAGAGTTAGTTTTAAAACAGAAGAAGTAACAATTTCTCCTCAGTCATTTATTCTTATGTTTAAATTAAGTTTTAAGTTTGATTAACTCTAAAAAGCGTGTTCTTTTTAGTTTTTGTAAACTATTTAAAGTTTGATTAATCGAGGATTTTAAACTATAATATTTAAACAGGTGGAACTATTATTTTGAATAATGTATTTGTGAGTAAAACAAAGGCTAAATGCGAATAGTCCGTTGTGCCACTGAAGGTTTGAAATGTCTTTACTGAATACTTTCATTCTACATGGGTTAAATTGATCTTCATAAGTTAAAAAATAAAATCTCTAATCCTGGCGATCCTAATCATGATGAGATAATAAACTTATTAAAATATTTTAGTGTCGTCGGTCCTTGATAAGTCTACAACGTTTAAATTCAATCTGATTGCTTAAAGTAGGGCAAAATCGAGCCCAAGAGTTTACAAACAAACAAACAAACATACAGGTGAAACTAATAGAAAAGCGTATTAAAAAGAATCAACTGTTTTCATTCTGAAAGATGCCTGTAAATGTTTCTTTCAGCTTAAATAGTGTATATGAGGGAAAAAATCAAGGGAAAAAAGTCAGTTACATACATACAAACATACAGGTGAAGCTAATAAAAGCGTTTAAAAACTAATCCTTAGTGTCTACGGATTTAAAGATTTGTTAAAGATTTCAAGGATATTAAACAATAATCTATTTTTATTTTGAAATTCTGACAATTCAAATTGAACTACATTATGTGATGTGATTTAGTATCGGTCAATCATTTTATTTAGCAACACTCATTTCATGCCAGTGTTAAAAACACACATAAATTAGGTCACATCATAATCAGCGTTCATTTTAAATAAAGTTTATCGTGTTGCGTGAGGAGATTAATCTATTTAACATAATAATTAATACTCTTATTTTTTATTTTATACTTTATTTTTTTGGAGACGTCACGGAACTCTAACGAGGACAACATCGTGTTCACACACAATACAAAATTTTGACGGCGTTGAGTTCGTTTAATAACACTAAAGGAACTATGGGGTCCTTAGGAAAAGCAGAAGTCTTGCTGTTTTCATTGATGGATAGTGTTGGAGAGCGACTAGCGTCGGAGCGTTGTCACGCACAGTCATAGCGAAATATTCAGGCGCAAAAGACAATCAATCTGTGAACTGAAAGTAGTTTGTCTGGAGGTATTTTGGGTGAAAAACAATGTTTTTTCATGCTAAATACTTGACCTAATTTATTTATAGATGCTAAAGTAGGCGAATTTTGTAGCATAATCAAAGTTCCCAGGATGCATTATGAAGGAACTGCTACACTACAACTGAAGATTTATTTGGTTAATCGCTCAACGATCAGTTTTTTAAACACTTAAGGTAATTAGAGCGGCAGCTCTAATTCAATTGAGCTAATTATAACATGGATTCCAAACAACTAACAAACAATCATGCCACCACCAGGATTCGAACCTGAAACATGTTATACCAATGGCCAGAGAGCTAGTTAATTGTCCATCAGGCGCTACATCTGAAAGTGGGGGAAGGGAACGTAATGTTTTCAGAGAAGAACTTAAATATAATAGAAGTGTGAGGAATGAATTCCTCACATTTATGAATCATTTTTGTGAAAAACCTGGAAAATTCAAAAAACGCAATTCAACGCAATGCGAGACTTTTTGTTACAGCAGCCATGAGTCTACCCATTTTTAAAGCACTGACTGCACAAGACTCTCGTCCACTTACAAGTTAGGCTACCTGAAATTGGTTGTGTCGCTCTACGGTCATTTTGTTCACACTTTAGGCTAATTGGACCGGGATTTATAGTTAAACGTGGATTCTGAATCACTAACAAACATCCATGCCACCGCCAGGATTCGAACCTTAAGCTGTGATAACAAAGGTCAAACACAAGAATGGATTAAGGACATATTTATGTACCACTTTATTTCACATTACTCACAGAGGTGCCATGGAAGTTTGTAGTGGTGTTATAATCCATTTAAACCGTAGGTCCCAGACTAACATGGAATGAACGTTGAGTTAGAACGTTGGCAGTACGGCTGACAACAATAATCCTTAAAAATAAAACATATCTCGTTTTGAAATCTGATAGCAAGCAGACGTCCTTAGCCCACCATGAGGCTGTTGTGCCACTGATGATGATGATAAAATATTGAATTCTTTTCTGCTTCTTATCCTACTTGGTCGACAGCAACATCTAGACCAAGTCCATGAACCTGTATTTCAAACAATGAACACAAAACCGACAAGTCATGATGAAGAGTAAAAATACAGCTTTTTTTTGTCCTTGACATTGCGGCTTAAAGACATGTGGCACCAAAAAGGAGAACCCTTTTACCCCATCAGGTTTACCCCCTTGCACTGGGTACCCATTTTAGTCGCCTTTTACGACAAACCCACACGGGGTACAGTTTTCTAACCTGACATACTACAGTACGTACTACCACTGTAGTATAGTATGCTGTCCAGTATTTTACTATCATGTAATTTACCTGGACAGTAGTATACAGTACAGTATTCTAACCCAGGCCTCCTTATCAGAATTATCATCGATCATGAATGGAATCGCATCAATTTTTTTCTGTATCAAATTTAACTTAGGATAAATACTAATATACTATAAAAACTGAATTTTTATTTGAAAATTTTAATCCTTTGAAACAAATCACATTATTTTTCAATGTAATTTAAAAAAAAAAAAGAACTCTATTTTATCGTAATTTTTTTTTTTCTTACTTGGTGAAAATAGTCTTTTTTTCTCCATCAGTAATAAAAAAAAAGAATGCCGAAAAGAATTCTTTTTATCTCAATATTGAACTTCAGTTGAAAGTATTAGAAATAGTTTTAACTCTTTTCATGATTTACTTTATTTCTCTTAAACCTTCGACGTAAAAGGAATAAAAGCAGATGTCTGGCCCTGCAAAAGCAAGAGTATAAACATTTTATTACTTCGACGGACTCTTTGTTGTAGGTTGTAAAAGTTCCAACGTCAGAAAGCCTGGGATATTCATTTTGTCGATTTAGAAAAGTATTTTTGGTAATATGTTACTTCTCAAAATTACATTAAGCTTTGAAATCCTACTGAAGACACATAAAAGAATGTTTAATAAAATAAATCTGTTACAGTTACTAAATTTTTTTAAGTGATTTTGATTTGAAAGAGTGCAATACCATATATCAGAAGCCACTTGTAGAATTTAATAACAATGTTTATTAATACACAGTTTGATAAAATGTAATAAAGCGTTTGAATTAACTATTACTTCGATATTGATATTTTACCTAATATCAAAACAGCGTCTTATATTTGTTTATTATCATTGAAACAATTTTTCTCACGAGAAGAGTTGTAGCATTCCGTTACTATTTGAGAGGAATACATATTTTTAACAATTACATAATAACAAACTATCACTTAACATTGACTGAATATAAGCAGTTTTGTGGATATTTATATTACATGCAATTAGTGTTTTGTACTAATGAGAACAACCAGTCACTCAAATATGATGTATTTCACTGCCCAACAGATAATCAATGTCATGAATAATGAGACATCATGAAATTAGCGATAGTCTGTTCCACCTTCCCAGGTCAAAACTATTACAGACGCAATATGGACTATGTGATGAGTTGTTGCCCTCGGGATTAGTGATAGACCATGGATTGAAGAAGTGTCTACTCCATTAAGTAGTGCATGAAGCTGCCCCCTTATTGACAGATTTTCTTAAAAGGTGGTTTTTGTGGAAGAGAATTCTGTGATGAGTCGACAAGAAGTGTTGTCTTTTTCTCTGAAGTGACTGAACAGGCCGGAGATTCCACCTGTTTCCAAAGTGAACACCTTGTGGTTTCGTGTATCACGCAGTGTGATATTAATCTCTGTCGCAGACAACGTGTTTTAGATTCGTCATAGACTCTAGATCTCTGAAAATCTCCGTCCTTGGAATGAACTGCACTTTGTGTATCTAATTTAAATTTTAAATTTTGATTTTATTGTAAATAGAGTTCTTATATATAAATAATGCTTGTAAATAAAATTTAAAAGTGCTCTCATGAACCTGAAAGTGGCCTTCCCCTCGAAGCCGTTATAGGTTTAGTACATGTAAAGAAGTTACACCATAAAAATATAAATACTTCCACTTTTTAACAGGGAGAAACCGATCATGGAACTTGGTTTAAATGCCAAATGTCAGGCTCTTTTTATATGTGGAGACATCTATATGAAGTGTCTTATTGCAGCACTTTAGTGACATTCCTATTGCAATAATTTATTTCTTGCCATTTTACGTTTCTGGGGTCACTAAAGTGTTTTTTCGAACTTTTTTACAACTAATTTATTGTTCTGGGAGTGTTCCGAAACCCATTTTCTGAACATGTTATCTGCCGTGCGCTAGATTTATAAGAGGTCTTTTAAATGTGATACATTAGGTACTGATGTCCAGATTGTCATCTCCCTACATACAAAACGTCATTTTTATGGAAAAATGACTTTATTGAGCATTTTCTATATGAATAAAAAATTTTTGCTTTCCACTCACCTATCTCTCTTTATTATTTGTCCAAATGCACTACTTTCATCTATAACAGCCTTTGGGGTATTTCACTGTACTTACCATTCTCCACATAATTCACTTTAGAGATAACTACCCTTTAACTTTCCTATCGAATCATTGAAAGATGTAATAGTAACTGTTATATACCGATCAGTTTATTTTATGATCACTCAGTATTTGATTGAAAAGAGGAATGATTTCTTTTCTTAGATTTTGTAGTCGTTAGATTATGACTTAAAAATCTATTGTTTCATTGTTTTTCACATTGAACTTTAAAACCAGTTCTTAAAAATAACAATTATAAAAACTGGTTAACAACAAATAAGTACAATTGAAAAGTCAGACATTATATTTTACAATGCATTATTGTTTTATTAAATTTTGATTTGTAAAATATATTTCAAAATGACGTAAATATTATTCCATTATAATATTTTAAATGATACAGGGAAATTTAAGAAATACTCGGGACCCAATGACCAACTCTCGGTGCCAGAGGTATCCGGTTCAAGTCACGCCGGTACCATATATGTTTGCATTGGTTCTGAATCCACTTTAAACCGTAGGACCCGGGTCTAATATGACTGTAGAACGTTGGGCGTGGGGACAATTCTAACCCGTAAAAGGTCAGCTTAACGGAACCAAGTCAAACTTCTACCTACGAGTGTTTCATCACAACAGAAGCTGCCCCTCCCCTTAGCTTCTTCTTCCATGGGGATGCACGGGTTCTTCAACTTGGCCTAGATGTTCCTATCTACAAAGTGGGATAAGACACAACAGCAAGAAATATCTATAAAGCTCACCATTTCTTGATCAATAAGTCATAAGCAATATGTTAAAATGTTTCACAGCCCAATAAACTCCAGTTTCTTGACATTATGGTAATACAAATTTTCTTGTTGGTTCAATTTCTTACAAAAATAATAAAAAACAATAAAAACCGAAAAAAAAAAAAAATGTAGAATATTATCGAAAAATTAAAATCACAAATTAATTAAGAAAGGATGATATCATGAACAACTGCTCAAATATCTTTTGACAGGTGCTGATTTAAAAATGACAGAAACGCCAAAGTAAGATTTCTACAAAATTTTATGGAAAAAAAATTTCCAGAACTTCTTCAGAAAACTGCTTCTTGAATAAAAAAATCTTTGAAAGCACAAAAACCGATATGCTGCCTCTATTGTTGGCAATATAATAAGATTAAATCCACCGTGAATTTAAAGCCTAAAAGTATGGGGCAAGAAAGAATATAATTTTTCTTTGGGGTGACAGAGATACAATGGCGAGGGAAATGATACGTTGTCGACTGCTGGCGACAGACACATCGGAAGTAATCGATTATGATCCAGAAGCTAGTGACGTTATCGGGTGGGCTTGTTTTAACCTTGTGATTCTTCTACAAGCCATACTTTTTTTTCCCATACACTGAGATCTTCAATTGCTAACATTAAGTATTGTCAGTGTCCAGTTATCATTGCCATAAAATGTATTTCTGTGTAAAATGTCAGATGGCAGAAAAGTTATATAAAGTGTTTTTTCTTGTTGTTGTGTTTATTTATAAAATATTTTATATGCGCACTAAATTATTAGTGATTATATTTTCAAAATAATTTAAAACATGTTTTGCTTAATATCTGTTGTTCTTTAACTAACTGCAGAGACAGTTAATCTTTACAGAGACAGTTAATCTTTATGCCATAAGCAAGCGCTGCACCGACGGTGTTACTCAATTTGGCACTACTCAGGGGGCCCGTGTAGCTTGAAGATATTCTACGGGGCGAGTAATACTACCCCCTCAACTGTTTATGATCCTATTAGTCCGGGACCTGCGGTTTTAAAGTGGATTCCGAACCCCCACAATCATCCATGGCCCAACCGGGACTTAAACTCGAGACCTGTGGTACCGAGCTCTAAAGCGCTGGCCATCAGGCCCGTTTAATATCTTTCATTGCTTACTTGGTGACTTAGTGGTAACATGTAGGAGACTCCAGTTTCGAATCCTATGATACTTTTGTCGCAGTCACTGCTTTCAAAAAGAAGAGATTCAACAGTAATTGTGACAGCATGTATAAAGCATCTTGTATCAATAGTCAGGCTGCATTTTGAAAGTTTTCTAGGTTTTCTACCATATGCCATACAAATGCGAGGCAGTTAACCTAAAAATCCAACCGGAAGACTTTAAGTCCTGCCTTCCTATTCCGCCAGTGATCTTTTCTTGATATACATAAGTAGGGCATGAAGTCCACAGATATTCCACCAAAAAATGCCTCAAGTATCTCAACTCGTATCTACACCAGTACAGTCTATAATTAAACTTAAGAAATTCAAAAAAAAAAAAGTTTTCTTTCCTTCAAAGTTTTCAAAAGTTTTTTTCAGTGCTTTAAGTGAGTATCATGTTTATCATAAAAACCCTGAATATCTTCCTTAAAAATATTGGAATTTTATTGCAATGGCATAATTTCAGTATCTTGTTACCTTAATTCAAACTGATGTGTGGGAATTAACATTTTCTGGATATATCTTAAGAAAGGAATACTTAGAAATCATCACCAGATTGTCTGTTACAATCATCATCGAATCTACACATTTACAAATTAGTATGTAATCAAAAAAAATCAAACTATCTCATATTGCAATCTTGATACGGATGCTTTTCCTCCAATTTCTAAATTTTATTCATATTATTTATACCAGTCCTTGATTATTAAAATTAATACAGATCTTAACGCTGAGTTGATAAAAAAAACACCTTATATTTAATATAATATTTATTAAAACATATATTAAACTTATTAAGTTTTAAGATAATGCTAAACATTATTCTTAAAATGTATACTTCATCATTGGAATATATGTACATTAATAAAACATTTTTTATAATGCGATCAAAATTTATTATGGAAATAAATTTGCTATGGACATAAAGAAACATTTCAACAAAAATGAATAAAACACCAAGTTATGTCTTATAATAGAATAGCTTAATGTAGACATTTAGTACATTCTGACATTTCCCAATTTAATTTATCATTTATCCAATTTCAATCTTTAGAAATTCCTTTCGCAAGCTAAATAAATAGTTGCCTAGTATAATAAAATAATTTATCTTCAATTAAATTGTATCGCTGAGAGTTTCTATATTAGTTATTATCAAATAGTTGTAGCAATTTTCCAACTCCATTGCCAAAGGTTTATTAAAAGGAATTTTGAAGGAGTTATCTATCTAATAAATATATCCTTTTAGCAGATTATTACAGTTAGTAGAGGTGTGGTTACGGGAAACCAGATTCTAACTGGGTGTGGTTGGGTTGAGATACTGGAGGCACAGGTTTGAGATCTCACAGTTTTATTAACACACGCACAAACACCACACACATACAATTTGAGACATACAAACATTTAAGGATAGATAATTACAGATTTGTGAAAGGATTCCACTCTAAGTCAAAAACCGATACTCGGCTAAGCGCAGGGTGCGCGAAATATACTTTCTCCGGTGAAATTTGGTAGGCGAACTAATGATCTGAGATGCGCTAAATATATTCCTCTCAGAGGATATGAGACTATAAACTAAACGTTTTCAACCGAAGCGCAGGTTGCGCTGTACTTCCATTCGGCTAAGAGTCCTGAGGCTTACTACTCATTTTTCCTAAATACCACAATGGGATGCTCGCCAGTGTGTAGCCTGAAGCGCGGTTACATGATTGGATTTTCAACTTCAGATATGTATTGGTTATATTAAACAGCTTATATATTTATAGCTTGCAATGGAATATTACTATCCTGCCTTTACTTTCGCAACCGTTATACATAGTCATATACTTCCAATTAAAAAAAAATGTTTAGGATGTTGAAAAGTAGCTGGGCTACCAGAATGTAACTCTTTATGGTTGGGTTGAGACATTTTAGGCACAGGTTGGAGAATTCACAGCTTTATTGACACACGCACAGATACCACACACAATTAGAGACATGCAATATTTAACAAATTTAAAGACCGATAATTATAGATTCGTGGAAGGATTCCGCTTTTAAGTCGAAAACCGAAACTAGGGTACGCACAGGGTTTGCGATATATACTTCTTTACCGGGTGAGAGTTTGTAGGCCAACTAATGAGCTAAGATGCGCTAAATATATTCCACTTGGATGAGAAGTAGAGATTATAAAAAAATGTTTCTCAGCGGGAGAGCAGGTTGTGCGCTGTTCTCGGGGTGAGAGTCTCGAGGCCTACCGCTCATTTAACCTGAATGCCACCATTTGGCGCTCTTGCCAGTAGGTAGAAGGAAACACGGATACAAGATCGGATTTAAGCTTCAGAAATATATTGGTTATATTAAAAAAACTTATACATTTAAAGAGTGCAAAGTATTATCGCTATCCGGCCTTTATTTCCTCAACTATTATACGTAGACACATACTTCCAATTAAAAAATGTTTCTGCAGTTGTAATGGGGTTGGGCTACCAGATTGCAACTGTTTATAGTTGGGTTGAGATACTTGAGGCATACGTTGGAGAATTCTCAGCTTTATTTACACACGCATAAACACCACACACATACGATTAGAAACATACAATATTTAACTCATTTAAAGACATAATTATAGATTCGTGGAAGGATTCCACTTCTAAACCGAAAACCCGAAACTCGGATAAGCAAAGGATGCACGAAATATACTTCCTCTCTGGATGAGAGTCTATGGGCCAAATGACCATTTCTCCCGAACGCCACAAGGGGTGCTCTTGCCAGTGTGTAGGAGGAAGCACTGTTACATGTTGTTAAAACTAATTTTCAGTTTTTTAATATTAAATTATCAATAGTTATATAGCTATATACTTAGACTTCAGCATACGCTGATCTGAAAAGTAAAATTTTTTTTTTTAATGTAAGACAAATGTAAAAGAAGTTTTAACTATCACCGTGAAAATGTAATTTAAACATTTTTAAATTATGTTATTTTAAACGGATTTTCTAAAAATCGTTCTAATCATTAAATCATTAATTTTTTTGTTTTAGTAAAATATATTCCTTTCTTTTTTAAATATAATATGAAAATAATAGAATAATAACAGAAAGTTTATTTTATACATGTAAATAGGCAGAATTGGGTGATTGTGGGATTTTGATATAAACAATATACAATCGTTGTAAAATTATAGAAATATTTTTGAAAAATGGGTAATTTAAGCGTTTAGTTGAATATAAAACTCATATTTAAGTTTCAAAAAATCTTCTTAAATTTAGACCTTCAAGAATCTATTGATATTTTTATTGATTGAACTAATATATTGTGATTAGAGGATGTGCTCTAGTTTGGCTCTTCAGGATTTTTTGAGAAGTTTTAATTTTGTTAAAAAATTACCTAATTTATAAAAATATTTAAATGAAATTAAATGCGGAACATTGCATATGAAATAAAAAAAATTATATATCATTTATTCGTTCCCCATTGTTTTATCATAAATTGTAATGTTTATTAATATTAGAAATCATTGTTCCAATAGTTACAAATATATTTATCTGAAAAAAAAAATTAAAAAAAAGTTAAAACACGAGAAATATAAATAAAAGATTATTTTATGTTTGTTCAAAAATGCAAGAACATCAAATTAAAATGTATAGGATTTAAATGTATGCGAATAGTTTTCATTTAAAATTAATTTTTAAACAATTAAAATAATTCTGATTTTTTAATGTTTATATTTCAGTAACGCAATTTTTTTTTTTACTGAATTACAAATAGCATCTCTATGTATAAATTGTTTTTTTTTTTTATATATTTAAGAAAGTTCATTTTAGATGAGCTGAAATATGTAGTAACATAAATGTAATTTCATATAAATATAAAAAATAGTTGTTATTGATATAATTTTTTAAAAATTATTTTTTAATATTATGCATAGTTTTGAATAACATTTAAAAATGACATATTACGTGATTTATATTTGTAATATAATTTAACGGTTTTTAGACGGTACTGTAGTAGAATTATTATAATTATAAATATTTTAAAATTATTTTTAAAATTATTTTCGTTTTTATTTATTTTTAAATTAATTAAAATAATGATAATGATAATTTTCTTTCTTATCCCAATTGGTAGACATCAACATTAAGACCAAGTCCAAGAACCCTTGTGGTCTCATAGAAGTCTGGTTTTGTTTGAGAGAAGTGCCTTCCAGGAGGACGTTTTAAGGAGAAATACGTATCCCTTTAGAGAAAACCGAAAACTCCCACCAGTTAGTCCGATTGACGAGGAAAGATGCTAAACATCACACACCCATCAAGACTTCTCGTTTTTTAAAACAATGTCTACAACAAAGCCGCTGGAAGCGGATTACACCACTCCCTAACGCTCACCAGAGGCACGTTGGCACTCAGCCAAAAGTCGGACTTAATGATAATTAAATATAAAAAATATATAACTTATTATAATAATAATTCGATTCAGTCTTACTTATGTTTTTAAAGAATTACTTTTCATATTGGCTTTTAATAATCATATTTATTATGTGTCATATTTAAATAGTGATATAAAAATATCTAAAAATATTAGTACTTTAAAACTATTTGAAACGTAAAAATGACAAAAGGAGAATTTCTTCAATTTATCTCAACGATTCATGCAGAAGAAAAAAAAAACCAAGAAAAAATTTTTTTTCCATTTTGATAAAAACTTCTCTTGCAGCAATCAAGCAGCTCAAATAAAATAAAGGTTAAAATCATGCCGAATGTATTGTTTGCCCATAAATTATACTTTTTCGCATCTCAAAATACATTCATCTTCCAAATGCAGGTGTATGAAAAAAAAATGGCGAAACTTATGCTTGAAATATTATTACGAAGAAAAAAAAGATTTACAGATGGCTACTATTTCAAATCCGGCAGATCTTTATCGCTTCGAAAGATAAATGTTAGTATAAAGTAAAAAAAAAAAAAAAAAAAAAGCAAAAAAAAATGTATAAAGTCCAAGAAGGAAATCCAGAATCGAAAAATGAGGTCTAGTTTTTAAAAAAAAAAGAGCTCAAATCATACACCTACACTTTTATATACACTAGTTTATTCCTTTTTACATTTCTATGTTTTTTTATTTTTCCAGTTTTTCCCTTTAAAAGACATCATTGCTTGAATTTTTTCCCTTCCTTTATGTAAAAGTTACTTGATTTTTCAATTGAAAAGAGGGCTTTTTTTATAAGTTGGTTTCCTAGTTTGGTTCTTGAATGGCTTTTTTGAAGATTGCTTTTTTTTTTTCAGCTTTCGCTTTTTATTTTTTTGAAGGGGGAGGGGGAGGGGGTCATTTTATTTATCGTTTGGACTTCTTCTTAAGTTAAGGAATAGAAAGTAGTGTCGTGATGGCATAGTTTTCACTTTCCGGTACTTTGACACCTGAATTTTTCCAAAACTTTTTCCTTAAAGTTTAGGTTTATTTTCGTATTTTGAAAGTAAATACTATTAAAAAGTACATTTACGTTTTCCAGTATTTGCTGAAGAAGTCATATATCTTAAACTGCTTAAAATAAAATATTTATATTTTTATATGTAGAATTAAAACATATACTTGGCATTGCTTTAAAAATATAAACTTGTAAATCTCCCTTGTAATTCAAAAAAAAAAAAAAAAAAATTAACATATTTAAAATATATATTCCTAAAATAAACCTAGAACTCACATTAGGTTCGCGAAAAGGCCAGTCTGATTTAACAAAAGACGAAAGAAAAAAGTGACTTCAGGTGTCAGTGTTATGACGACACATTATAAATCTATAGGCGGAAAAGTCCTACAGTCCAATGAAAGATTAATACTTAAATTTGTGGATGAGAGGAAGATGCCAGACTTTCAGATGACTGTGATTATTGAGTGTTTGTTCCAAATTGAAGAGGCATAATATGGGCCCATCGTAGCATGTTTTTGAATAGTGTACACTGAGTAGCGCTGAATCAACTAAATATCTGCATTTAAAATAAACAAAAGTCTTCAGATAAATCCTGCATGCATTGAAAACATAATTCATGAAATAGCATATAGATAGAGCAAATGATTTATAGTATTAGCATTAGATATCAGTTTTATATAATAGTGATGTATGATATCTAAAAATATTTAATTTTAGCATTATTTATAAGACTAAAAATGACAAAAGGAGAATTACTTCAATTTATCTCTACGATTCATACAGAAAAAAAAATCAAGAAAAACAATTTTTTCCTCTTTGATAAAAAATTCTCTTGCAGCAATCAAGCAGCTCAAATAAAAATAAAGGTTAAAATCTTGCCGAATGTATTGTTTCCATAAATTATACTTTTTCGTATCCGAAAATATATTCATCTTGAAATGCAGGAGTAAAAAAAAAAATGGCGAAACTTATTCTTGAAATATTGTTACGAAAAAAAAAAAAAAGATTTACTGAAAGTTACATTTCAAATTCCAGCAGATCATTATCGCTTCCAAAAGATAAAATGTTATAAATGCAAAAAAAAAAAAAAAAAAAAAAAAAATGTATAAAGTCCAAGAAGGAAATCTAGAATCGAAAAATGAGGTCTAGTTTTAAAGTAAAAAGAGCTCAAATCATACGCCTATACTTTTATATACACTAGTTTATTCCTTTACATTCTATGTTTTTTTTTTTTCCTCTTTTTCCTTTAAAAACATCAGTGCTTGAATTTTTTTCCCTTCCTTTATGTAAAAGTTACTTGATTTTTCAATTGAAAAGAGGTTTTTTATAAGTTGGTTTCCTACTTTGGTTCTTGAATGGCTTTTTTGAAGATTGATTTTTGTCCTTTGCTTCTTTATTTTTATGAGGGGGGGTCATTTTATTTATGGTTTGGAC
Organism: Caerostris extrusa; assembly: GCA_021605095.1. NCBI lineage: Eukaryota > Metazoa > Arthropoda > Arachnida > Araneae > Araneidae > Caerostris > Caerostris extrusa. Next base: position 28,600 of record BPLR01000651.1, read on the forward strand.
TTCTTAAGTTAAGGGATAAAAAATAGTGTCGTGATGGCATAGTTTTCACTTTCCGGTACTCTGACACCTGAATTTTTCCAAAACTTTTTCCTGAAGGTTGTGGTTTTTTTTTCGTATTTTGAAAGTAAATACCATTAAAAAAAGTATGCTTATGTTTTTCCAACATTTGGTGAAGATGCTAGATTTGAACAGGACAAAATTAAAATTATTTTGTTTTTACATCAAGAATTAAGATATATACTTGGCATTGCTTAAAATATAATACTTGTAAATCTCGCCTAGTAAATCAAAACAAAAAAATTAACATATTTATATATTCATAAAATAAACTTGGAACTCCCGTTAGGTTTGCGGAAAAGGCTAACTTGACTTAACAAAAGACGAAAGAAAAAAAAAATGACATCCCATGTCAGTGTTATGAAGACACATTATAAATCTATAGGTGGAAAATTCCTACAGTTCAATGAAAGGTTAATACTTAAATTTGTGGATACAAGAAAGGAAATGAGAATAAGATGTCAGACTTTCAGATGACTGTGATGATTGATTGTTTGTTCCAAATTGAAGAGGCATAATATGGCGCATCGTAACTTGTTCCTAATCGAGGAAACTGTGTAACGCTGAATCTACTAAATATCTGTATTTAAAATAAACAAATGCCTTCAGATCAAAGTTACATTCATTGAAAAACATAATTCTTGGAATAGCATATAGATTAGAGCAGTAGATTTATAGCAATAGCATTAGATATCAGTTTTATGTAATAGTGATGTATAATATTAAAATATTAACTTTTAACATTATTTGTAATATTAAAAATGAAAAAAGAAGAATTGTTTCGATTTTTCTGTATGATTCGTGTTCAAATAATTGAATTCACTCTTCTTTATCTTTATTAATTCATTCTTTAAGGCATTGATTTTCATCTTTGCTTTAAGTGTCATAATCATATTTTTTTATATTTATATTTATATAATATCTGAAAATATTAGCACTTTATATTAAATGAAATATAAAAAATGAAAAAAGAGAAATCTTCCATTCCTCTCGACTATTCATGCAGAAGAAACCAAGAAAATAATTTTTTCCATTTTGATAAAAAACTTCTCCTGCAGCAATCAAGCAGTTCAAATAAAATAAAGCTTAAAACCATGCCGAATGTATTGTTTCCACATAAATTATACTTTTTCGTATCTGAAAAAACATTCTTCTTCGAATGCAGGAGTATGAAAAAACAAATGTCAAAACTTATTCTTGAAATATTTTTACGAAAAAAGAAAAAAAAAGTTTTACAGATGGTTACATTTCAAATTTCGGCAGATCTTTATCGCTTCGAAAGATCAATGTTAGCTATAAAAAAAAAAAAGTATAAATTCCAAGAAGGAAATCCAGAATCGAAAAATGAGGTCTAGTTTTTAAAGTAAAAAGAGCTCAAATCATACACCTACACTTTTATATACACTTTATTTCTTTTACATTTCTATGCGTTTTTATTTTTCCAGTTTTTTCCTTAAAAACATCATTGCTTGAATTTTTTCCCTTCCTTTATGTATAAGTTACATGATTTTTCAATTGAAAAAGAGGATTTTTATTAGTTGACTTCCTACGTTGGTTCTTGAATGACTTTTTTTGTAGATTGATTTTTTTAGCTTTGCTTCTTTTCTTTGTGTTTGTTCCAAACTGAAGTGGAATAATGTGGGTGCATGGTAACTTGTTCCCAATCGTGTAAACTGGGTAATGTTGAATCTACTAAATATCTGAATTGAAAGTAAACAAATGTCTTCAGATAAAAGCTGCAAGCATTGAAAAACATAATCCTTTAATAGCATATAGATTAGAGCAATAGATTTATAGCAATATCATTAGGTATCAGATTTATATAATATTGTTGTATAATATTAAAAATATTAATAATTTAACATTCTTTATAATACTAAAAATGACAAAAGGAGAATTGCTTCAATTTATCTCTATGATTCATACACAAAAAAAACTGAAGAAAAACAATTTTTTTCCATTTTTATCAAAAACTCTGTTGCATCAATCAAGCAGCTCAAACAAAAATAAAGGTTAAAATTATGCCGAATGTATTGTTTCCCATAAATTATACTTTTCTCGTATCTGAAAATACATTCATTTTCAAATGCAGGAGTATGAAAAAAAGTAAAAAATACATGAAATATATGTAAAAATATAAATATTTAATTCTGTGCTGTTTAAAATATAACCTCTTCAGCAAATATTGGATAAACATAAACGTTTGGATGTTTGCCTTCATAAGACGACAGAAAATCTGAACTTTAGAGAAGAAAGGTTTTGAGAAAATTCAGGTGTCAGAGTACCGGAAAGTGAAAACTATGCCAACACGACATTACTTTTTATTCCTTAACTTAAGAAGTCCAAACGATAAATAAAACGACCCCCCTCATGAAAAATAAAGAAGCAAAGTTAAAAAAAAAAATCAATCTTCAAAAAAGCCATTCAAGAACCAAAGTAGGTAACCCAACTTATAAAAAAATGCCTCTTTTCAATTGAAAAATCAAGTAACTTTTACATAAAGGAAGGGAAAAAAATTCAAGCAATGCTATTTTTAAGGGAAAAACTGGATAAAAAAAACCATAGAAATGTAAAGGAATGAACTAGTGTACATAAAAGTGTAGGTGTATGATTTGAGCTCTTTTTACTTTAAAAACTAGACCCCATTTCTCGATTCTCGATTTCCTTTTAGACTTTATACACTTTTTTTTTCTTTTATATCTAACATATATCTTTCGAAGCGATAAAGATCTGCCGGAATTTGAGATATAACTTTCAGTAAATTTTTTTTTTCGTAAAAATATTTCAAGAATAAGTTTCGCCATTTTTTTTTTTTTTTTTTCATACTTCTGCATTTGAAGATGAACGTATTTTCGGATACGAGAAACTGTAATTCATGGGGAAACAATACATTCGGCATGGTTTTAACCTTTATTTTATTTGAGCTGCTTGATTGCTGCAGGAGAAGTCTTTTATCAAAATGGAAAAAATTGTTTTTCTGGGTTTCTTCTGCATGAATCGTTGAGATAAATTGAAGCAATTCTCCGTTTGTAATTTTCGTGTTTCAAATAATTTAAAAGTGATACTATTTTTTAGACATTATAGTTCACTATTTATATGATATCTAAAAAATATGATAGATATAATTTTTAAACAAGGATGAATATTAATGCTTTAAAAATATAAACAAAGTACTATATATAGATACACTGAAGTGACAAAAGTCATGGGATAGCAATATGGAAAATTTCAGATAGCAGTAGCATCGTGTAGAACAGGTATAAATGCGCAGTGCTTTCGCAGAGCTTTCATTTCTGTTCAAGTTATTCATGTGAAGTGGTTTTGATGTGATGATGACCGCACGACGGGAATTAACAGACTTTGAACGCGGAATGTTAGTTGGAGCTAGACGCATGGGTCATGCCATTTCGGAAATCGTTCGGGAATTCAACATTCCCAGATCCACTGAGTCAAGAGTGTGCCGAGAGTATGAAATTTCAGGCATAACATCCCACCATGCACAGCGCAGTGGTCGACCGCCTGCACTTAACGACCGAGACCGGCGACGTCTACAAACAGTCGTAAATTCTAACAGACAAGCAACACTGCGTCAAATAAACGCAGAAATCAATGTGGGATGTACAAGGGACTTGTCTGTTAGAACTGTGAGGAGAAATTTGGCTTTCTTGGGCTATTCCAGCAGAAGACCGACTCGAGTGCCTTTACTGACAGAACGACATCGCTTGCAGCGACTCTCGTCGGCACGTGAGCATATCGGTTGGTCCCTAGGTGAATGGAAAACCGTGGCCTGGTCCGATGAGTCACGATTTCAGTTGGCAAGAGCTGATGGTAGGGTTCGAGTGTGGCGCAGGCACCACGAAGCCATGGACCCAAACTGTCAGCAAGGCACTGTTCAAGCTGGTGGTGGCTCCGTAATGGTGTGGGCTGTTTTTCATGGCATGGACTTGGTCCTCTGGTGCGACTGGACCGAACAATGACTGGAAATGCTTATGTTCAGCTACTTGGAGATCACTTGCAGCCATTCATGGACTTCATGTACGCAAACAACGATGGGATTTTTATGGATGACAATGCGCCATGTCACCGGGCCACAACTGTTCGCGATTGGTTTGAAGAACATTCTGGACAATTCCAACGAATGATCTGGCCACCTAGATCGCCTGACATGAATCCCATCGAGCATTTATGGGACATCATCGAAAGGTCTGTTCGTGCCCAAAATCCTGCACCATCAACGCTTTCACAATTATGGACGTCTATCGAGACAGTATGGCTCAATATTCCTGCAGAAGACTTCTAACGACTTGTTGAGTCCATGCCACGTCGAGTTGCTGCACTTCGCCGGGCGAAAGGAGGGCCGACACGATATTAAGAGGAATCCCATGACTTTTGTCACTTCAGTGTATATTTTTAAAATTAATTCCCTTTTTTTTTCGTTCACTATATATCCTTTATAAATAAAGTTGAAATTTTCCTCTTACATCTGGTGCCATCTATTGGTAGATACATGCAACTTAAATTTAAAAAAATAAAATTAAATTTTTTTAATGAATTAATAATAGGGAATTAAAAATGTATTAATCAAGTGTCCTCCACTAAAAGTTTAAAAAAAAGTAGTTCAACCTGAGTGGATGAATAAAAAGTATTTCATTAACGGTGGGAAAATTAAAAACTAGATATATATAGGGAGAGTGTGAACTAATAGTAGGAATTGAATAAAAGTAAATTTAATAACTTATTTTTCCTTCAATGGCGCAACAGCCCCATAGTGAGCCAAGGCGGTCTGCTAACTGGAAGATTTTGAGACAATGCATGTTTTGTTTCACGGGTCAGCTTTACGCCCAACGCTCTACAGTCATATTAGACTGAAACCTACGGTTTAAAATAGATTCCGAACCACTGAAGATATCTATGGCGCTGCTGGGATTCGAACTCGAAATCTGTGGCACCGAGTGTTATTCACTCGGCCATGAACCCTTCGTGGTTTCATGTATCACGCTTTGTGATAATTAAGGTCTTGCGCAGATCAGGCAATTAAATTCGACGTAGAGTTGAGAACTCTACGAAAAATCTCCGACTTTGGAGAGAACTAGATTTAGACTACAAGTACTTTAAACAAAATCTCAAAATTTAGATTTATCTTCTAAATTTTCTTCTCAATGTTTTTATACACTATCTGGAAGAAAGTGGGGGCACCCCTCGAAAAGTAGAAAAGTCGACAAATACAGCTGACACATGCGCAATAATAGGCATCACGTGTCAGCCATATCCTATAAATACTCTGTGGTGTCGACTAGAGTTGTTTTTTGTCAAGATGCCGCCACGGGAAGAGTTGTCTGAGTTCGAGAAAGGTGTGTTGGTTGGATTGCATATTGCCAAGGTGTCAGTTAAGGAGATATCCCGTCTTCGTAACTGCTCAAAATCATCTGTAGCACGTGTTGTGTGTCGCTACAAGACTGAGGCACTGTCAGAACAAACCCCGAAGTGGACGACCTACAGTTCTCACCAGCAGGGACCGGCGGGTGCTCGGCAGGGAGATTCGAAGTAACCGTCAAACATCCATGAATAACATCGCTAATGAGTTTAGACAAGCCACAGGTGTGACAGTTTCGACAAAGACTCTTCGTACCGAGGCCCATAAGTTAGGTTACACTGGACGCTCGGTGGCCCATAAGTCTTTGATTACGAAAACCAACAAGAAAGCGCGCCTTCGATGGGCCAAAGACCACCGTACTCGAACTCTGGATGACTGGAAACGCGTCCTTTGGAGTGACGAGTCACGATTTACCCTTTTCCGTTCCGATGGACGTGTTTGGGTATGGCGTTTACCAGGAGAACGCCTTTTGCCCGAGTGTGTCGTCCCAACGGTAAAGTTTGGTGGAGGAGGATTGATGGTATGGGCCTGTTTCTCCTGGTATGGGGCTGGCCCACTGGTGAAGGTTGATGGTGCGATGAATGCCGATAGATACTGTAATATTCTCGACAATCATGTCCTTCCTACCTTGTGGGCAACGTACGGTATGGATGATTGCTGGTATCAAGACGACAACGCAACGTGCCATGTTGCAAGAGGACTCTTGATTGGTATGTGAACAACAACGTTAAACGCATGGAGTGGCCGGCGCAAAGCCATGATCTTAACCCAATTGAACATCTCTGGGACGAATTGGACCGTCGGTTGAGGAGCCTGCACCCCACTCCCCAAAAGCAAGCCTGAGCTATGGAACTTCCTGTTAAACATTTGGAAGGAAATTCCTCTTGTCACTATGGCTAATTTAGTGGACAGCATGCTCAGAAGGGTTGCAGCTGTGATCGCAGCCAAAGGAGGCCCTACCTCCTATTAATTTTAATAAATATGGGTTTATGTCGTTATAGTGTCGTGTCCCGTCACTTTCTTCCACATAGTGTAGTATTTTTTACGATAATTTTTTAATGTAGCTATTCTTAAGAAACCGTTTCAAAAACCATTTGAACTAAATTATCTTCTCAATGTCAAAACCAAGTCTTCAAGGTCACCTGAGATGCCATCCTTATTTTGCCTTCATATACTGCCAAACATAAAACTTTCATACTGATTGCTTAATAAAGTACAAAATTCGAAATTTATCTTAATTAAGGAAATTTAATTTAAATAAACTCCTCCTCATTTCTTCAAAAATATGTTGCATTACATAATTAATTATTTCAAGTGTATGTGCATTATGCTTTTATTACGATAAATTGAATTATCCCAAAATTATTCGCTAAATTCCACGTAACTTAGTGGAATTAAGTTAGTTTTTTGCATAATCCCCGACTTCACATTAAGTGATTAATTATTCCTTTCTCGCATAATTAACGCATAGTTTTCTCTCGGTACATATTAGTTATAGCGTATAACTCATTTAAATTCCCAAGTATTTTAACTGACTATAAACTGGATATCAGAATCCTTCCGAATTTAAGTAATTAATAATTCACCAGAATGCCCAAGTGTTCTTAGCACATTAATTATAACATTTGGTTTACAAAATACATAAACTAATTAGAGATATGCAATATCCATTTGTAGTATTTAGAATGATGTATCGTTTCAGTAATCGAAGGATTAATATGTAGACTAGTAATTATTTTAATAATGTAACAATTAAGAAAAGTGTAGTATACTTGTACTGCATTTTTCTTAATTGTTGCATTATTTTATTTGTAATGCATCTGGCAAACACTTAGACAATTGTCTTTGATGCATTAAGGCAAGCGTTGCACAGACGTTACTAACTTAGCACTAACCAGTGGTGCGTGTAGCTTGAAGATAAGCTACTGGTGGAGGAACAATACCCCCGCAAAGCTTTACGATCCTGTTAAACCGGGCATAAGTTTTAAAGTGTATTCTGAACCATTACAAACATCCATGGCACTTCCGTGACTCGAACACGAAACTTGTGTTACAGAGCGCCAGAGCTCTAGTCAATCGGCCATTAGACTCCCATAGCTTTTAAAGTAATTTATATAGTATTTTCATAGTATATTTTATAGTAATTTGTATAGGTACTTTTTATAGTAATTTATATAGTATTTTTATAGTGGTATTTACAGTAATTTTTTAATGTAGCTATTTTTTAAAAAGACGTTTCATAAACAGTTTTAACTAAATTATCTTCTCAATGTCAAAACAGTACGTTAAGGTCACCTTATTTTGTCGTTATAAACTGCTAAACATAAAACTTTCATATAGAATGCTTAATAAAGTACAAAATTCGAAATTTAACTTAATTAAGGAAATTTAATTTAAATAAACTACTCCTCATTTCTTCAAAAATATGTTGCATTACATAATTAATTATTTCAAGTAGTATGTACATTAAGCTTTTATTACGCCAAACCGAATTATCCCACAACTATTCGGAATTCTCCGTAACTTAGTGGATTTAAGTTAGTTTTTCAGGATCCACGACTTCACGTTAAGTGATTAATTATTCCCTTTTCGTATAATTAACACATAGTTTTCTCTCGGTACATATTAGTTATAGCGTATAACTCATTTAAATTTCCAAGAATTTTAACTGACTATAAACCGGATATCAGAATCCTTCGAATTTAAGTAATTAATAATTCACCAGAATGCCCAAGTGTTCTTAGCACGTTAATTATAACATTTGGTTTCGAAATACATAAATTAATTAGAGGTATACGATATTCATTTGTATTCTTTAGAATGATGTATCGTTTCTGTAATTGAATGTTTAATATGTAGACTGGAAAGTACACTACATTTTTCTTAATTGCTGCATTATTAAAATGATTAAAAAAGGAAGTAAATTTAATTTATTTTAAATTATTATTATAGAATATAATTATTATAATTTTATCAATAATAACAATTATAATAATAATAATATAAACATCATATTAAATCATTTATTTTTAATTATTATAATGAAAATAATTATTAGAATTATATTAATATAATTTTAATAGTAATATAATAATCGTATTAAATATTATAATTTATTTTAAATTATTATAATGAATATAATTATTAGAATTATATAGTACACAAGTGTTCTTAATACATTAATTATAACATTTGGTTCCCGAAATACATAAATTAATTAGAGGTATACGATATTCATTTGTATTCTTTTAGAATGATGTATCGTTTCTGTAATTGAATGTTTAATATGTAGACTGGAAAGTACACTACATTTTCTTAATTGCTGCATTATTAAAATGATTAAAAAAGGAAGTAAATTTAATTTATTTCAAATTATTATTATAGAATATAATTATTATAATTTTAATAATAATAATTATAATAATAATAATAATAATTATAATAATAATAATATAAACATCATATTAAATCATTTATTTTTAATTATTATAATGAAAATAATTATTAGAATTATATTAATATAATTTTAATAGTAATACAATAATCGTATTAAATATTATAATTTATTTTTAATATTAGAATTATTATTTTAATTATTAGAATTATATAGTACACAAGTGTTCTTAATACTTTAATTATAACATTTGTTTCACGAAATACATAAATTAATTAGAGGTATACGATATTCATTTTGTATTCTTTAGAATGATGTATCGTTTCTGTAATCGAATGATTAACATGTAGACTGGAAAGTACACTGCATTATTTTTGATTGCTGCAATATTAAACTAATTAAAAATGAGGTACTTTTAATTTATTTTTAATTATCTTAAGGAATATAATAATAATAATAATAATAATAACAATGATAATATAGATAATAATAATAAGTTATTTTAATTATTCTAATAAATATTACGTTATTTGAGGAATTCAACTCGAAATCTGACAAGTAAAACCAGACCGGCATGGGTACGATAAATCTGTAGACCGTAATATTTGTCATTGATTCGAATTTGAAGTTGAGAACATCCTTAATGAACATATTAATATTCTAATGAACATAGTGATGATTAATCCGCTTATAGTTGAAAAAGTGTCAAGAATAGCGTAATTTGTATGAAAGGATAAAAATTAAATTGGAATTCTGCACTGATTTCTCGTATTGAATGGTGAATTTTTGTACTTTATTTTCTGAAAATTTTCAAATGTTATTTTAATCTAGACTGTAGATTTTATTATGGTTTGATGATAGTGAATAGCATCGAAAAGAATAAACAGTTTGTTTATTTTCTATTTTAAAATCGTTATTTAAATGAAATAATATTTGTCTCCTAAAAAAAAAAAAACATTCAAATATTAAGAGCTATTTTTTGTTAAATCAGTTGAACTAAATGAGGAATGATTAAAAAATTTGAATTCATTTCTTATAATTAATTCCTAAACTATTCTTTCAACCTTTTGTCTGCAGTCTGAGATTAATATTCTTAATAATCATTTTAACTAGAATTTAATGTAGAATCCTTCTCCAAGTTAATAGTCTAACTTTATTTGAATTTTTCCTTAGTTTGGAATACATTTTAAACGGTAGGCCTACCCAGTAAAAAGAAAAAAAACTTCTGCCTCGAAATTTGCCAATAAGCAGACGTACTTGCCCAACGTGGGGCTGTTGTGCCACTGAAGAAGAAGAAGAATCTTAGTTTTGTAATAATTTTTAAGATTTTGAATTTCCTTATATTTCAATCGTCTAACATCATTTAAATTTCCCTCTTTAATCCACGATTAAAAAGAAAGCCCTTATAATCCTTGACAATCCTAATAACACTTTTTTAAGAATTAGATTTTCCTTCTCTGAATTCAATAGCTAAACCTCATTTCAATTTTCCCAACAATCCCTAAATGTATTTTATGTGAATTCTTCCCAAACTTTCAGTGCTGATCCAGTGTAATCATTGAGCAATCTCTACTATTCCCTGCGGCATCCAAACATCTCCGAGATTCATCATTTATGTAGATCATTTAACTGGATTATGCTGTTATGCACTCATTGGAATAGTGCAGAGTATTAAATGTCAATTTACTGCAAACATGATGGATGATGTTTCTTAGGGAGAGAAAACCAATTTATTATAAAGAAAGAAGCTTTTTCGTGAGTTTTGTACAGTCTTTCTTTTGTTCTTTCAGATTTATTTGTTACTTTGTTTCAGATGAAGAATTTTTTTCTTTTCTGCTTATCGGATATTTATTTATTTTTATTTTATTAATATTTCTGACCTATTTTTTACTTTAATTTTTTTTTTATGAAACATTTGTCATTAGTCCTTTTATCTTTAAATGAGAAGACACTTGCAATAATTATAGATCTCTTTCTGTTAAACATCTTTAGCCTGTGCATGATTGTCTTTAGGAATCAACAGAATTAATTCCCTTTTTACAGTTATCTGTGGAAATTCAAGACAATGCAAATTTCTTCAGATTATATTTGATGTTGATTTGTGACTTCTTACTGGTCCATTGGCCTACTTTTGGCAGCATTGATTTAAGAAAAGTAAAATAGAAGCTCAGTATTTGTTTTGCCTTCCCCTTCCCCATTATACTTTTCACAGATCATTGGCGTACTCGAGGTGCCCCAGTGATCTTTGACTTCAATTTTTACATTTTGTTTTCCATTTTTATCGTTGTCACTCTTGATACTACTCTTGTTTTTACGTCACATTGTTCAGAAATCATTATATTATTGTTCATTCTTTTTTGGTGCTAAATTACTTATTTTTAATTATATCAATGTTAACTTATCAACCTTTAAAGTTTTTGATTTTCTCGGCATTGTGATTTGGATTTGATTTTACTAAAAATAATATTATTATTTTAGTAATTTGCGCTGTCTTTAGGAGTTATTTTGATTTATTTAGTGTCAAAATCGTGACCTACTTGTGCGCCGCGCATGGTTATTCCTTTCCCAAAAAATGGGACCTTGGTGATTGAGCTGAGACTTGATTGCCTGCTTTAGTCTATCTCAACACATCTCTTTTACTCTATCTCAACAATATCTCTCTCAACACTTTCTCTTTTTACTGGTTTCTGGTGCAAATACGTTATTGAATGGAATTACTAATCAATTATTAATGCACATATAAAAGAAATAGTTTACTGAAACTGTTGCTTTTCTGTGCATTATTTTCTCTGTAAAAGGTCAATGAGGCGTAATAAATTAATGTTTAGTTTAACCTTAATAATGGGGAGATTTATTCTATAATTTCATAAAAATGATAATAATATCAACATTATTTTCAAATTGGCAAAATTTATTCTCAGAAAGTAACAAAATAATCATTATAAATTCAATTTTGTACAGATTTATTTAAAAATAAGCTCACTTTATATTTTTAAGCAAGTCAATCTTGTATAATATCAGAAATAATTTTCTCAACAAATTAATTAATATATTAACGAAATATTTTGTTAATGTTTTATTTATCGTTTACTTGAATTTGAATTAAAGAAAACAATGTTTATTTGAATGAAATCTATTCGTAAAAGGGCTAATATAATTTCTATTTAACTATTTTATGGTGTTAAAAAACGATTTTAATTTTTATAAATTCTGTTATTTAATAAACCAATTTTGAAAAGTAGAGGTATTTAAAAAAATAATTAATAATTAAAAATTATTATTAATTATTTATTGTTTCTTTTAAATTCTAGCCGTTCAAGATTAACAAAGATCTTGGAATATATTTTTAGTAGTGCAATTTTTTTCAATATTTGATGAAAAATTAAACAAAATTTTTTCATTTGTACTTGTATGCCATCTCTATATAGTTCTACAGTCTTTTAATATGGGAAAACCCCTTGATATTTCCGTAACCAATATTTAAAGTCGTATTCGGCGCCAATTCTCCTAGACAAATGCCGTTAGAAAATGTTATTCATTTTTTGAAAAATAAATCTGTAAAAACACATTTTACATGGTTTTATTATATCAATTTACAGAAATGAGTTTCATAACATTTTTTTTTTATATATTTTTACAAATGTTATATAAATACTCTTCATAAATATTAGAATTATTCTAATGAATTACTCGAACTTATTGCTCTGGAAATAATTACATTTAATATCTTAAGGGAATTAGAAAGGTATGCATTCGTCTTACAAAATCAATCTTATATCTAGTTCCTTATAAGTAATTTGTATTTTTCTCATATTACTGTCTTTTTTCCGCAGAAAAATGAGTTCATATAATAATAAATCCATAAATAAATAATGTAGTGTGCAAGTTAAGCAGCCAAATTTTAAACGGGTGTGGTTGGGCTAAAATACTTGAGCCACAGGTAGGCGAACTCACATCTTTATTTGCACAAGCACAAACACCACACACGTACAATTAACGACAGACTATATTTAACACATCTAAAGACAGTGTTACAAATTCATTATAAAGGGAATTATATAATATTCTAAGGGAAGTCTTACCATTATAGTCTAGTCATTAAATTCGTCTTACCATTATAGAACAGGAAATCAAAAGATGCAAACTACATATCAAATGGAATGATACAATTTTTGGGCATAGAAAAGCATTTCCTTTGCTTATAATAAAAATGCTTTGCATTATCATATTACACAGTGTTATTGTATATAAAGTTTTAATCAATAACACATTAAGATAATAGTTAGCCGTAGTTAATTAAATAATTTTCTTTGTTAAATATACTAACAAATTAATGTATACTCGTAATACTGTTATGTATACTCGTAGGATGCCCGGGCGAAAATATCCAAAAAAATTGCTTATTCTGAGAGAACTATGCAGAAATTTTTAAGCTTATTTGCAAGTTAATGAAAAGTGTTTTGTTTCCAAACTTTTCAGTTTATCAGAAACAGAACTGAAAGATATCTATTTAAAAACTAATTTGAATAGTCTTGCTGTTTTATTAGTTCTGTTATTTTGAAGTATTTATTTAATATATTTTCCTGTCTTGGAAGATGCCTTCTCTTTATTGTCCTACTTAAATGAATCTTATCTAAATAACTCATATAATTTAACTAAAATAAATGTTACTAATACCATACCATACTATATTTGTTTTTAATTATATTCTTACGTTAGAATATTGCACATACATAATAATAAAAGTAGTTCATTATGTTTTATTTTTACAAGTTCCTTACCTTTATATTTAAACACTTTTTGAAATACTAATTCTTCAAAATAATGAAATTATAAGTTGTATTTTTAATTATTATCGCTATCATTCAGAATTCCTCACGTTAAATTGCAACCTTCCATCTGCATTTTTTTTCATACATCGTTCTAAAAATAGGCTATGTACAATCTAAACAATTATTAAAATTTAGTTAGCATTTCTTCTTTCTTACAAGTGCTTTAAAATGTTTTTGTTTTCAAGGTTTTCTGAAAATCTTACTTATCCTCAAAAATTAAGAGCCAACAACAATTAGTCTTAAGTGCATCAGAAAGTTTCATAGCACTCTATTAACTATCCTTGATCACAGGGATTCCTCTCCAACAACTTCTGCAACAAGTAAACAAACACAAGCTTAAGGTACTTAGCGGGAATCTTAACTCGTTAAACCGGCGTGAAAGTAGAACAGTTGAAGCTGAAAATCTCCCTAAGGATCACCTTTCTACTGAATAAGCCCATCATGTCAAAAAAATAAAAGATCAAAACTTACGGAGAACAAGATAGACCTATACAGAAATTGAACAGTATGTCGCTGAAATTACTTAGCGCATTAATAAAAAAGATTGAGGCATGCCTTGAGATGCATTAGGCCACTATGTTCAGAAAGCAACTAAAAAAAGATATACTAATGTATGAATAGAAATAGCATCAAAGACATTAAGGTGTGGTTAAGTAAGAATTAAATATTATTTTCTCAAAAATACTTGAAACATGAAAAAAGAAAAAAGAAATTCCGTCCAATATGCCAATAAACATAAAAGTTCCGATCCATATGTGAATTAAGAACTTCATTCAGAGAAGACTTGATATATCAGGCCACAATGCTCAAAAAGCAAAGAAAACATAGAAATAACATCAAAGAAATTAAGGCGTGGCTAAGCAAGAATTGTGTATTAGTTTCTCAAAAATACTTGACGCACGAAAAACATAAAAAATTAAGAAATACCGTCCACTATGTCAACAAATATAAAAGTCGAGATCCATATGCGAATTGAGAACACTAGAAACTAGCAAATACTAGAATCACTAGAAGCAAGAATTAAGGTTTGATTTCTACTGAATCAATCCACGATGTCCAAACTAACAGAGCCGTGATAGATTCATACAAGAAACTCAGTTCTTTTTTTCCCCAAGAAATACTTGATGCATTAAATAAAGGGAAGAAACTCGAGTCCATACATGAATCGAGTCTTCTTCATCTTCTTCTTTTTTTTTATTTTATTTTTGAAGAACAGCAAAAGAAAATTTCTGCCTTGCAAACCGCAAAATCTCATCTCTAATGGAACAGACTGGGCGGAAAAAACAAAGAAAAGAAGTCATCCAGTGACAGAGCACGGATGAATGACTGGGCTGACATTGAGTGACAGGAATCGATCTAGCGAAATCCACAGCAGCTATCTTGAATGGTGGGCGTCGTTAATCTAGGGTCGGTGGACCGTTGGCTGAAAGAGGTATTCCGGCTCACTGGACACTGGGTTTATATATCTCGGGTGGGTGTCAGCAGTGGAGGGATGCACATACGCTTGCCTGTTTTTGCTTGATATCTGGTCTTCGTCACTGCAGACTAATATTTGTTGTTGTTGTTCTTGGAAGACTAGTCTTATGAGGTAGTTACATAATTTCTATGGAATGGAAGAGTTAGATGGCTTCCAATGTTTTTTCTTAATAGAAGATATCTTACAAAAGTATATATTATGAATCGTAGTATCCATAATCATATTCTTTATTCATTTTATTTTGATATTATTTTGTTATAAATTATAACTTATAAAAAATATTCATGCTAATATTAATATTCGGTAAGCATTAAAGTAAGTAACTAAGCATTAAGTAAGTAAGTACTAAGCATTAAAGGTGCAAGTTACTTGAATGTTTAATTCAAGTGGATGTCAACTAACATGAAATTCGCGAATACTGCTAATTCTTTGAAAGTGAGAAGAGGCAGTGACGATAAAAGAGAGATTTCACAAAGAGTTGGAATGAAATGCATGACTGAATATTTTTGGTACTTGTAGGCACTTATTGTCTTGGAAGGCTTTACTCTCCATTCCTTTTCTCATAAGTTGTATTTTAACAGCCTTTTCCTTGTTATACATTCTGGTTAGCAATGAACCTGTTATATTTCTGTTTTATTATTGGCTAATGACATGATAATGAAATACATGGTAATGGAAAAAGTATTTCAAAGAAAAGTTCATAAAACAATGACACTATAAATTTAAACGTGTTTTCGTCTTCATAATGCATTAACGGTGTGTACAATAATAAAGCTATAATGAATAAAAATTATTACAGACGAAGAAATCTATGCTTTAGAGCATTAAATATATTATATTAATGAAAAGTATACATGAAATAGAAAAGGATGATCGGTTAAATTTTATCTGTACAAGAAACAATTGTGGAATTTACATATTTTAAATTGTAATGACATTAATTTGGAAAAATTAAATATGGTAAAGGAATAGGCTAGAAAATGATGAATGAAAGTGGTAATGTTGAGGTTGTAAAATATTAGTTGTTGTTGTAGGCAGACTAGTCTTATAAGGTAGTCCCATAATTTTTATAGAATGGAAGAATTAGATGTCGTCCAATGTTTTTTCTTAATGGAAGATGACCTACAGAAGTTGATATTAAGAACTACAGAATTCAAAATCATGTTCTCAACTGATTTGATATTTGTGCTATAGGGAGATTATATTTTGATTATATTTTGTTATATTTTGATTATATTTTGTTATGAATAATAACTTATGATCAAATATTCATGTTAATATTAATATTCAGTAATTAATTGTAAAGTGTGTAATTGGCGAGAATCGCTATTTTGGCATAGGGATAATGGGCGTTAGCTAACATGCAATTTGAGAATACTGCTAATTCTTTGAAAGTAAGAAGAGGCGAGGGCGATAAAAAGAGATCTCAAAGAGTTGGAATGGAATGCATGCCTGAATTTTTTGGCACTTGTTGGCACTTGTAGGCACTTATTGTCTTGAAAGGCGTTACTCTCCATTCCTTTCTCATAAGTTGTATTTTAACAGCCTTTTCCTTATTATACATTCTGGTTAACAGTGAACCTGTTATATTTCTGTTTTATTATTGGCTAATGACATGATAATGAAATACATGGCAATGGAAAAATTATTTCAGAGAAAAGTACATAAACAATGACATCATAAATTTAAACGTGTTTTCGTCTTCATAATACATTAATGGTGTGTACAATAATAAAGCCATAATGAATAAAAATAAATTATTACAGACGAAGAAATCTATGCTTTTAGAGCATTAAACATATTATATTAATGAAAAGTATACATGAAATAGAAAAGGATGATCGGTTAAATTTTATCTGTACAGAAACAATTGTGGAATTTACATATTTTAAATTGTAATGACATTAATTTGGAAAAATTAAATATGGTAAAGGAATAGGCTAGAAAATGATGAATGAAAGTGGTAATGTTGAGGTTGTAAATATTAGTTGTTGTTGTAGGAAGACAAGTCTTTTAAGGTAGTCCCATAATTTTTATAGAATGGAAGAATTAGATGTCGTCCAATGTTTTTTTCTTAATGAAAGATGACTTGCAGAAGGTGATATTAAGAACTACAGAATCCAAAATCATGTTCTCAACTGATTTGATATTTATACATTTGTGCTATCTGGAGTATTTTGATTATATTTTGTTATGAATAATAACTTATGATCAAATATTCATGTTAATATTAATATTCAGTAAGCATTAAGAAAAAATTATTTCAATGTGTAATTGGCGAGAATCGCTATTTTGGCAGAGGGATAATGGGCGTTAGCTAACATGCAATTTGAGAATACTGCTAATTCTTTGAAAGTAAGAAGAGGCGAGGGTGATAAAAAAGAGAGATCTCACAAAGAGTTGGAAAGGAATGCCTGACTGGAATTGTTTGGTTTCTCCAGAGCAACACCTGTAGGCACTTATTGTCTTAGAAGGCATTAATTACTCTTCATTCCTTTCATAAATTGTAGTGTAAAAGTCTTTACCCTGTTATTTATTCTGGTTAACAGTGAATCTGCTATATATTTGTCTTATTAGTAACTAATGAAATAGATAGCAATGGAAAAAAATACATCAAAGAAAGGCTTATAAAACAATTATGTGATAAATTTTAACGTGTTTTCGTGTGCAATAATGAGGCCATAATAAATAAAAGTTATTAAAGACGAATAAAACTACGATTCAGAGCTTTTAAAAAAGCCTAAAATATTAAAAATATATCAAATAAAAACTGATTGTTTATATATCTCGGGTTGATTGGTTTAATTTTGTTTGTGAATAAAAGTGTGGAATTATCATCTTAAATTGTGTTGGCATTAATTTGTAAAAAATTAAAGATGGTAAATGGTAATGTTGAATGTTGAAATTATATTAGATAGAAGCAACTGTAATAGAATTTTTATAGATGATTTCTTGTAATTACTAAAAACGATTCAGATTTGTATAGTGAGTGAAATTAAATTTTGAAAATAATGCTGCCAGTTTTATAGCTGTTAGTTAACATTGATTTAAAAATTCAAGTCACTGTGGGAAGCTAATGGTGCTTATGAAAGTTAATTTAACTAGCATTTTAAATTATATATCAAATTTGTTGTTGAAATAAATAGTGAAATGCATTCACGTATTAAAATTGGAGGTCGTAAATGGATTTCAGATCCCTTCTTTATATCCTTTTTTTCTCTGAATATAGAAATTTTGAATGATAATAGCTTAAAAAATAGCAGAACATTTCTCTACAATAAAATATTTTATTCTCACACTTCAAAATATTTATGTGAGAATATTTAAATTTATATTATTAAAAAACTGAAAACTGTTTATAAACAAAAAAGCAAAATATGAAAATTTCAAAATAACTGTATAAAATTGCATAAATTACATAATTGCTTATGTAGTTGTATAAATTCTCTGTAATTAATTTAATCGCATAAACCTACATGAAAAGTAAATAAGACTTAAAGATTAATTTAATTACTTTATTGCTCATTAACTTTAATTGCTAGAAATCCTTTTTATTTTAATTTCACTTGTGTTCTGCCAATTATGTAATTAAAATAAGTTTTAACATAGTTTCTTATTTTCCGTAATAGCATGATTTTTTTCTTCATTTTTAAAGTGCTTTTATAGAAAGGTTTTCTTTAACTAGGTCACTTTTTGTGATACATTAGCCTAGCTGATGTGTTCCATGTAAAAGCAGCCCATGGACGTGTAATGAAGAGTAGGCACTACCTTGCGAAGGTACTTTTCAGGCAATTTCCCTTCATTTGCATGTTACATGGCAGGAAATCCGGAAAACGTCCTTCAGGTAGTGTGACAATAGCCAAAAATTCGAAAAAAAAAATGACTTCGAAAACAATTGACTTGAGCCAACTAGCATAATAGTTGCGGGTGTTTCAGCTGAGCTACGAGTTGATAAAAGTAGTTATGTTATTTGGCCGTTATTTTATGTACATAAAAATACCATTTTGGAAAATTTAACAGCTGAATATTGTATAGTTATGGAATATATAATATTTAACGCTATTTTTAAAAATATTAATTAAAATTTAATGCTATTTTTAAAATTATTATTAACATTTAATGTTATTTTTTAAAAATACAATTAATACAAAATATGATTAATAGCTGAATAGTAGACAATAAAAATTTTTTTATATATTATAGTATGAGATAACCGATACTAATATTCCAATAGTTTTTTTAATTGCTTATATTTAGAATTATTATTCATTAACATAAAAATTCAAAAATTTATTAAATTTAAAAATTAAATTTTAAATTTCTACCAATAAAACTGAAAAGCATTTCTTATATAATCACTTACAAAAAGGTGTGTAAGCGCTAAAATTTCTAAAAGATTATTGAAATATAAGGAAAGAATTATGGTCTTTGATCTCATGAGTTACTTGTGATTTCCATAACTGACCCCTCTAATTAACCAAATGGACAAAACACAATTTGCAAAGCGAGAAACTCCCAAACTCTGCTGCCATGGACAGTTTTCCAATCCCAAATTTCCTACAGTTGTTAGCAAGCGGGTCAGTTCCCATCCCCCTAACTAATCAGGCCATATTGCCTGGGCCTGGCTGCCTGCTTGACTAATATGGATCTTCGTTAGTGAAGTGCGCGGGATTTTCATTTGGTATTGTGTTTCCGCTTTGGTATGCGACCGTAACCTTGGCAATTACTCATGGTGAATGGATGATGGGATGTGCGTTGGAATTAATTGGAGATAGCTCTGAAAGCCCTCCAATAAGCAGTCTCGTTAATCTGGAGGGGTCTGCCTGCCTGCGTGCGTTCGGAATGGGCTCCGTGCAGCCCCTTTTAATCATATGCGTTCTGTGATTGTGCCTTTCCATTCCAGTTCTCAGCAATGCCACTTTTT
Source organism: Caerostris extrusa (assembly GCA_021605095.1). Taxonomy (NCBI): domain Eukaryota; kingdom Metazoa; phylum Arthropoda; class Arachnida; order Araneae; family Araneidae; genus Caerostris; species Caerostris extrusa. The sequence continues at coordinate 48,658 of BPLR01000651.1, forward strand.
AATAATGTGAAAATATTTCATTTTTTATTTTAATTGTTGGTTCTTTAAAAAATTGATCTTCCTATCTCATAGGAAACTTGATTAGCTGAAATTAAACCGAAATGAGTTAAGCTTATGTATTTATACTTTTTATGTTAATATTACGTTGCTATTTTAAATTTATACTTTAAACAGTAGGGGTCCCTGTCTAATTAGTCCTCGTGTGCAAAAAAGGACCGTAGAGCGACAGACCAAAACAAACCTTTTAAATTTATGAGTATCATCTGCTACATTTTAATTTAAGATAACATTACAAGGGGGTGTTTTTTTTAAATAATTATGATACCATTATGATATAACAATAAATAAGAGCAATTTTGTGACAAATATATGCTTAGAAAGCCTCGATGCATAATGTAATTTTCTATGTAATTTCCACCTAGAATTAAGTCTCTTGCCCTATCGTATGATCAATTTCTTAATTTTATTCTCATAAAAATCTGCCGCCTGACTCTTTCACGTCTATTTTTGATGTCGTCATCTTCGTTGTAAGGAATGCCACGAAAGTTTCGTTCGGTTGGTCGTTCTACGGTAATTTTTTGCACACATTAGTCTAATTAGAATGGGACCTACAGTTTAACGTGAATTCCAAATTCCTAACGTCCATGACACCACGAGGATTCGAAACTGAATTCTGTGGCCCAGACTGCTACCAAAAGGTTTTCCATGATAATTGGCTTGGTGATGAGTCAGTGTTGTATGGAAGATCACCAAGTTTTTCAAATGTGTTCGATCAGCCACGCAAGAGAAAAAGTATTGTAGTAAAGCAGAACCACTACTCTGATAAGCATGTTACTTTCTTTTTTTTTTGGATTGCAAGGCGCAGGCTGTCTGATGGCCACTTGGCTATCGCTCTGACCGTTGGTACCACAGGCTTCAGGTTCGAATCCTCGAGGTAGCATGGATGTGTGTTAGTGGTTCGGAATTCGTGTTAAACTGTAGGTCCCGATGAAATTAGGCCAAAGTGTGTTCGAAATTACAGTAGAGACAAACCAAACCAAGCACGACGCAGTGTATTCAAAGTCTTACAAGGGAAGGGGGGAAAGATACTGTAGATATTTTGCAACCGACAGGATTTTCAATCATCTGAGATACTTAGTGCACGTGTGGAACAGTATCAATGGGCACATTTCAAAACGTTACTTACTTAAAAACACGCCTAGTGTTTATAATATAATAATAAAATAGTTCTCTAGCGATTTTCTCGGTTACTTATTCATTACTGTAGGAGGAATTTTAACTACATGCTTAAAAACAACGCTGAGGAGATAAAAATCCCCTATGAGGATAGTATTTCTATCAGGTGATTAAAAAGGCTATCATGATAGTATACTGGTATGAGAGGGTAGAAATAGTTATAATGTTAATAATTTTATGAGGAAGTAGAAATTGTATTGTAATGCATTCTTTTTCTGAAGTATTTAAAATGCCATACTTATTTATTTATAACGATATTAAAGAATTTAATGACATGAAAATAAATTCTTACATCTAAGACTGCTGACATATATGATTAAATTTATTACATCATACAGCATCATTATAGTTAAATAATATGGAATTTTAAACTGAAAAGATAGTTTGCAAGGTTACAAACAATGTATCAAGAGGATGATATTAAATTATCAAGAGATAGCCACTTACATGAACAGAATAAAATTACCATAAAATTAATAAGTATTAAACCACTTTCCGAATAGATATAAAATAAAAAAGTGTAGAAAATGTATACTGGATATTTGAGCAAATCTTTACACAAAAACATATTTGCTATCACAAATTAATAAACAGAAATACTGTGACTTTTCTAAATGAATCTGGAGCAATATCTTACAAACAAACCAGATTAAAAAAATTGAAACAGGAAAACATAGAAAATTTCTAAATGTTGGTCTCAGAAACATCCTATGATATTATCATATTTACTGAAGACTAGAACTCATAGCATATCATATTTATGGATATAAAATATTGCTATCCTGTATGAGCCATTTTCATATTGATATAATTGTCACAGGAATATTTTAACAATTATTTAATGAACTAATTAATGAATTCTCCATACACACTACCTTCAATGTATGCAGCTCTTGTACCTGAAGAATATCGATTAATTTCCTGATTAATTCCGTTGCACCAATATTTAGTTGTACAATTATATATGTGCAGATGTGAGTAATGCTCACAAGTAATCTGACAAATTAAATGATTATCTTTGCGGCTTTAGTAGCTATCACTAGATCTAACAGATATAGTAGATATTGATATATGTATAATCCTTGAAACTCCTGACAGAGCAAAGATAAATGCATCATTTTGTAGCTATAATATTGAAATTTTACAATACTTATTTTTATAATACACTCATGTCCATAAATTAAGGATAATTCAGAATTACACAGAAATTGAACTCTAAAATAAAAATTTCACCTGTAGAATTATCACACACATCTTGAAGGAGAATATGCAGATTACAGGAAACCACCAGATGGCGCGGATAGTACGTCACAAAGACGAGTGTAAGAGAGGGGTATATAAGGAATGGTAGTAAACCGCATAGTTATGGCACAAAGGAAGCATTTGGATGATTTTTTACGTGGTAGAATTATCGGACGACTGGAATGTGGACGTGCCCAGCTGGAAGTATCCGAGGAACTTGGAAAGCGCCCAGAGTGTCATCTCAGGCTTTGGCAACGATTCCAAGATGATGGTAATGTGAGTAGATGTTACAGCACAGGTCGCCACCGAGTTACAACGCCGAATGAGGACCGGTATTTAGCAGTTACTGCCAAAAGAAACAGACGGAGCACAGCATCAGACCTGTCTCGTCAGCTCTCTTCAGCTACCGGTACGACAGTTTCAAGGCAGACCGTGTACAGACGCTTAGGGCACATTGGTCTATATGCTCGTAGGCCTGTCCGATGTGTTCCACTTACCGCAACTCACTGTCGCCTGCGATTAACCTGGAGTAGAGACATGCATTGGGGACACCGCAACAGTGGTCTTGTGTGATGTTTTCCGACGAGTCAGGTTTAGTTTGCAGTCTCGCCGGACTTTCATATGGAGAGCGCCAGGTACCCGTTACCACCAAGAGAACACCATTGAACGACACCGTTACGGTGGTGCAGGATGGCTCGTTTGGGGAGGAATTATTCTTGGTTCCAGAACTGCTCTGCATATTCAGAGTGTAACGATGACATGCCACATCTATCGGGATGTCATTCTGGAACAGCATGTACGTTTGTTTCGGGGCGCCATGGGTGCTGAATTTCTGTTTATGGATGACAACGTCCGTCCTCACCGTGCAAACATTGTAGACGAATACTTTCAATTGGAGGATATCACCCGTAAGGATTGGCCAGCATACTTACCGGACTTGAATCCAATAGAGCATGTGTGGGATATGCTTGGCCACGAATTGCAGCCCGTCAACCCCCTCCTACCTGTCAACCGGATCTTCGGAGGGCATTGCTTGATGAGTGGTGTAATATTCCCCAAGATCAGATTGATAATTTGATACTCAGCATGAATAGGCGTTGTAATGCCTGTATTGCATCGTCCGGGAGACATACTCCATATTAACCATCATACTAACCATGCTATACTGTTTTATGTAAATATGTTCTTTTTTTGAAATTTGCTCCAGGGAGTAAAAATCGCAATTTTTATTAATTATGTCAAACATATAGCCTCTTTTTGCTCTTTACCTTTTGTTTAATAAATAGACTTTACAAATAAGTCAAATTTGTTTTGCTTCTGTCTCTTTCTTTGCCTGAACTTCATTATCCTTAATTTATGGACATGAGTGTATAATGCAAATATCACATAGGATGTGCATAAGAATAGTAAGTTATGACTGCAAAATAGATTATATAATGAATTCATTAGTGTTATTTACTTTTTTATGTTGGTCGGTTCTTTTATCGGTAGTTGCATCAGCAACTTACCGATTCATATACTACAACGCGGATATCTAAAAGGATGTGTATCAACATGCAGGGTGATTACAATTAAAGTCCCACTTTCAAAATACTGTAAAAAAAAAGAAACACTCGTCACAAGGAGTTAAAATTGGAACTGAAGTTACTTGAGGAAGAGAGAAACGGTATGTCCTCAAAAAACAGATCCAGAAAAAATAATTAAAACCGATTTTTCCTGTCCAATTTGATATGACTTCACCGTGATAGAGGGCTTTCAGTAAGCAGTAGTATTACAACTGTTGAAGGACTTAGAAGTCAATTTTTCCGACAAAAACCGAAACAATCAAGTACATTGAACACTACAGTTGGATTAATGTGCAACTCATGCAAATACGGTTGTAATTTCAATTCAAAATATCACTGGCAACCGAATTCACTTTTTATGTCGCTTACAGTACCATCTATTAATACACTTTGCGTTTTTGATGCCGTACCATTTCCCCCTTCTTCAAGTATCTTCAGTTCAAATTTCAACTTGTTGTGACGAGTGGTTCTTTTTTCATAGCATTTTGAAAGTGGGACTTTAATTATCATCACCCTGTATTATAAATGTAGATGTATTATTTAATTAATTATTTATTCTATCTCCTAGAAAGTCTATTAGCATTGTAGGTTGTGTTTGTAAAAACTAATTATTCGAATCATTTTCCTTTAATCGTAAGTGACATATAATAAAATGCGCATATTTCCTAGTATGTGTAGCATTATTATGGGTTATTATTCTAAATAACAAATTTAATGAATTACAGTAAGCGAAATGTTTTTAAACATCAGGGATCACTTGCCTCTATATCATAATCAATTATTAAAAGGTTGGAAATAAGCAAGATTGATTACATGGGGAACTTCATGAACTATTCACGCATTTGAGCAGGCCTTCTGACTGTAACTGCGAGACTCTAACACAGGATGACACAATCGCTCCACATGTCTTCACTTTCGAAAACTGCGGCTAAATGCCTGCAGATTAAAATTTTCACTTTACAGTGCCACCTTGGCATACGTCCGCTTTGGAACACGTCCAACTTGTTATACGTTCTATTTAGATGTAAAACATTTCGTATAGTATATGATCTTTGTTGGGAATATAACTCTCGGGCTTCAAGGTCATTGCCAAATATATGGATATCTAAAACTTTGCAGAGAAGTACTAACACAGCAAAGCCCAAATAAGTCGTAAAAGCATTGTTTATAATGATTAGACATTTTCAAATTTGCGAAACACGCTGAGTTTTGGTATGTTGCTTGGTCCTCTTGTGCAAACGAGTGCTAAACAGACCGGCAACTACAGTTTAAAATGGTTTTTTTTTAAGAAATGTATCTGATAAATTTTCTTTTATGCATATAAAAGTTTTTATTTAGATATTTTAAAACTAAGCAGTGTTTAAATTATTTTATATATCCCAATCAATGTAAAATGCGCTAATAACTGAAGAAATTTTGTTTTTCACGGGAACATATTAATCGTTTCCCTTAATCTCTTATAGGGAAAATTCGTTTGTTATACACCCAGAACGGATTTGGTTTGTTTTGACGCTCTACGGTCAGTTTTTGCCCACTTTAGGTTAATTAGTTAATTAGGCCCTACAGTTTAACGTGGATTCCGAACCACTAAGCAACATCCATTCTACCGCCAAGATTCGAACTTTAAATCTGTGCCACCAAATACCAGATACAAGAAGAGATTAATCACCACTTAAGCACCACAAGAGATGTACCACTTTATTTCACATTAGTCAGAATATAACTAGATTCGAAGTTGAGCTAACTTGCACATAATAAGTTTTTCTGTAAGAATATCAAATTTAATTGAAATTTAAATCATTCTTAATAATGGTAACTAAAATAATTTTGGCTTTAAAATTTTGTGGTTTCGTTCATTTAATTTTAAAATCTGGCATTTTTTTAATTCTGATGTTTTAAAGTTAGACATTTTAATTAATTTATTGGATAAACACCTATTTTTAAAACCTTTCTCGCAAGACGTTTTATAAATTTAATGAATAAAAAAATTAGTAGGATTTGGAGTTTGAAGAGAGAAAAAAATAGATATTTTCCTGAAGACAATTTAAAATTTTTAAAACATTTAAATTGTCTACAGGAAAATATCTATTTCAAATGTTTTTAATAACTTAAATATCTATTTCAACTTTTTTTAATAACTTAAATATCTATAAAGATAAGTTATATATCTATTTAAACTTTTAAATAAGTTTTTAAAAATATCTATTTAAACATTTTTTTAAAAGTTTTCTTATTTTAAATGCTCAAAATTATTATCGTAAATCAATATTATAATTTGATTTCCAATTCTTCATGCTTTGAGACTTTAATTGAAGTTCCCTATTTAGTAAATGATGAATTACCTTTCGAAATTTTTTTATGAGATTAAAAATATTTTGTTATAGATTCTTAATTAAAAATGTACTTGCTTTTCATATAAAAATCTAAATAAAGATTTATTGAAAGACTATTATTTTTTTCAAGTAGATATGTCTTCCTATTTAATCTGTATCAAAAGCATTTGCTCAAAATATAAATTTTTAAATAAGCTTGAAGTTAATTGATATAAAAAAGTTTTAATGACATAACTTGATAAAGCATGCAGTATTTTCTAATATAAGTAAATAGAATTTTTTTAACTTTCATAAACATTGAATTATATTTTTCGCCATCATATTTTTTAAAGGTTTTATTTATCGGATGATTGCTTTTGGTTTACAATAAAAATAATATCGATATTTAATATCTAATTTTTATTAAAAAATAGGACGTATCTTTTTCATAAGAATTTTGATTTTTTTTTTTTTAATTATATGTGAAAGTTATTTAAATGTCTTGAATAGCAATATTTTTTTTTCTTGTTATAAATCAAAGAATTTATATTTGTCGCTTATAATAAGTTTAAAATTATATATAAAATTTATTTACCGCGATTCTAGTAAAAAGTTACATTTATTTTGAGTAATGAAATATTTTCCAACCAAAAAATACTATTTATATGAAATGAAAAGAATATTAATTATCCATACTTATAATTTTGATTTAACGTCATACAAACATCTTGATTTTAATAAATCATTGCAAAAGAATTTATATCTGTTTTCAACATGATATTTTAAGACCCGAAAGTGATATTTATAATACGAATAAAAATTTGAAAGTGATATTTAAATGTCTTGGATAGAAATATTTTTTTCTTGTTATACTCGAAAAACTCGAAAAACTTATGTTTGACAGAAATATTTGTAGCTTATTATAAGTTTAAAATAATAAAACTAATTTACAGCGAATTTTGTAAAAAGTAAACAAATCTTTTTTTATTTTGAGTATTAAAATGTTTTGTAACCAATAAATACTATTTATAAGAAATGAAAAGGAATTGTTTATTGCTTATCTTTAGTTATGATTTTTATTTAACATGATATAAACATCTCGGTTCTAATAAATCTTTTCAAAAGGATTTTTATTTCGTTTCGACATGATTTTATAAATATCCGATATTTATAATATTTATTCAAAATGAAATTTGTTCGAAAATCTTAAATTAAAGGCAAATGAATAATTGATGGTATTTACATTCAAAATACCTCTTTTGTTTTGGTTTTAAATCATTTATATTTTTGGATTTTTTTATTATGAGAAAAATAAAAATATTATTACATTCCCATACAAAAAAAAAAATTATCTTTTAGTAAATTTTACCAATTCAAACAAATAGTTTTTGTACAAAAATATATGGTCAGAAGTGACGCGTTGTGGCAAGTGCAGAAAAAATATGAAGAAAGAAAACCTTTATTTATTTACACCAATACAAAGACTTTGATTCAATGTTTGCAATAAATGCTTAAAATTAAGACCACCAATAGTAATACATGCTTGATAGCATCGATAGAGTGATTGGCAAACAGCTCTAAAGATGCCAGGCATTTCTCGCACGCTTGTAGCCGCAATAGATTTTCGACAAACATGTCATCAATTGAATCAACCGGAATCTCGTAAATGATTGCCTTAAGATGCTCTCTCAAGCAATAATCGATGTTTGATAAATTGGGCGATTGGTAACGCCGTCGAACAGGTCCATCACGCCCAATTCATCACCCTGCAAAACTGGCTTTCAAGTAATTGCGGAGGACAACTTTGAAATGAGATGTTTGCACCATCATGCTCAAACAGCATTTGATTACGAATGATAGTCAGAACAGCTTGCAGGAACTATGGCAACACTTTTTTTCAGAAAAATACAATAATATGAGCCACTGAGATGCTTTGGTAGGATATACCTGCTTATGAAGAAATCGTTCAAAATAACAGTCCAAATATTCACAGAAACTTATTTTTGAAATGCATGTTTACATATAATGTGAGGAGTTTCTGTTGCAGATGAATATTATGTTTAAAGTAAACACCTTCTTATGTAAAAAATACCTTAGATGTGAATAGCCCATAAGCTGAAAAAATTCCGGCTGCAACGCACACTGCTGCAAGAACTACTGGCAGAAAATCACTTTCTTGCGTAGCTTGGACTCTCTGAATATAGAATGGATGTAATCGTTTCTCATTTAAGACTCTTCTTGAAACGGTTGGTTGACTCACATGTCTACAAACCTCTTGCACTCATATAGGGTGTTTCATCCACAATGTTCAAGATGGTCTCTTCCATGTTTGGATACGGTGCAATTTTTTGTTCCAATCCTTCTGTCAATTCTGGTGAGCAATGAACTGTATTCACAAAGGTGTCGAAGCAACCACTCGAACGTTTTTGGTTCGACATCCGCTTGTTAGAAAACCGTTCAATATGCAACTGTAGCTCTACACTGCCGTTCCCATTAGCAGCACAGTAAATTAGATGCATGTCTGCCTTCTCTCTATTCATATTATATCACATTTCTATTCTTTTCACTATTCATAAGCTCTCCCATCACGACCGTAAACAAACAGTAAGAATAAAATAGAGTGCTCATCAGGCTTGCAAACCAGAGGACTTAAAACTTGTCGCATGACTGGTATCAGTTAGCTTGTAGTGCCTGGTTGTTGCGAGACATTTGTTTGAAAGTGTATTCGTTCCTCAATGAGTTACTTCTATCCATACTTACCTAAACAAAACATAAAAAAAATGTATGGTTTAGTAAAGATGTACCACCCCTCAAAGTTTGTCCCCCTATGGCCGTAGAATCACTTTAGATATACATAATGAATTTTTTTGAATTTTTTTTCCACTATTACTGTAAAGTTATATAATTTAATAAAATTTCACATTCAACATTTGAATCATAAAAATATAACGTTTGGCAATTGCAGGAATAATTATAAATTAATAATAATAATTATAAATGAATAAATGAATAATAAATTTTTCTACAGAAATGAAATAATATGAAATACATTACTCTAAAAAATATAGAAAATTAAAAGATTGATTCTTATGTTAATAATTTTTTATACATATACAATTAAAAAAAAATATTCACCAGAAATCATTTTTTTGCTATAACTCCAACTAACCAATTCAGCCAACTTATTACCACTGCCTCCTGACCTTTGCTAACTCCCTAATATTTCTTCTCAGAGGGGGCGCTAAACTCAACTCGCTACTTAATCGGGAATATTTCCTCCATTTTCTGGAGGGGAAATTGCCGGGGACATCGATATGTTATCTTATTGCCACGACCATTGGTCAGCAGGAAAGTAATCAGAACTGAGACATCCCTGAGAGGCATCTTCAATTGGCCTTGCCATTTATCAGGCGGCAACGTCAGCTGGGTAGGACGACCCTCTTTCCTTCCTCTATCCCGCCCTTCTTCCCCAGGGAGGAGCAGGCGAGGAATTTTTATAGCTGTATCTTTCTGCTGTCAGGTACATCTTTTGTTGGTTGTCATGTCTTTTGTGGGGCAATTAAATATATCTTTGCGTTATGGTTGTTTAGAATAGGGTAGGGTGGGGAAGTTAGTTATAGCCTCATAAAAAAAATAAAAGTTATTATTAATAGTAAATAATTAATTATAAGTTTTATTAGCAGTGAAGTTATAGTAATTAATTATTAAATATATTTAAACTTGACTCGTAGCACAGTGATAATAATGGGATTAGGAAAATTAGCTGGCAATTATGTATATGTTCGAATCTGTTGGAGGAATAATGGTGCTGTCACTGCTTTCAGAAACGAGGAAATAAATGTCAATATGATAATATGTTTAAAATCATCTTCCATCAACAGCCGGACTGCTTGATAGGAGTTTACCATTTTTTTGTACCATATGATGCTCAAATGCGGGACAGTTTAAGACCTTCCGGAAAACCAATGTCCTTTCTTCATAGCCCCGTCAATGGGAAGCTCATGGAATACATAATAAATACAGTGACCACCAAAGCTCAAAATCAACAAAAAAAATGTGTGTTTATATATTTAGCATGTTTTAATCTTTAATCAGTATTAGTGCGTGCCAGAGTGTGTTTTTTGTGTAAAAGGAGGACAGTTCAAATTCCTCTCATGGCAAAAATTGAGTTAAATTTTGCTTAAAAATTAAGTTAACTTGATATAAATTTTATCACAGTGATTCCTCCTGGAAAAATATTTTTCTCTTTTCTATCGTTTTCAAGGCATATAATCAAATTGGTTTTTACCCAATTCAGCATCTATATAACTAAAATTTTTTTATTGTAATTGAAGGGAATATACTTTTTATTCCATGCCTCCCTGAAATTCTTTGCTAACTCCCTAAGGTTAATTGAGTTAAAAACTGAGTTGTCTTCATGAAATTTTACTACTAGATTCCACCTGGAAATATAGTTTTTCTTTTCTATGTCCTGAGGAACAAGAAAATTCATATTGGTCTTACCAATTCAACATCGATATAAATAAAACTTTTATTGTAATTGAACAAAATACATTACTCTTTTTTTTTCAGAAGAGTCATTGATATAAAAGTCATATGCTGTAATTTTTTCGAATGATAGGCACTTGACCTAAGTCACTAACAGATTAAGCAAAAATTAGCTTGCATTAGTTAGTTCAACTATTACGTGTATATATATAAATATTACCATATTACCATATATATTACCATATATAATATTACCATATATAAATATTACCTAAGATTATGCCTACCTTATTTTAAAGATTGATCTTGAATTTTGCAAAGATGCTACTGTCCGCTTTGGCTCTTAGAAAAGTTATTCCACCAATTGATTTATTGTACCCTTTCCTGACACAGACACTGAAAAGGTTCAATTGCACTGTATTGAGTTTAACCCAACGTGCTACCAAGTCTTTTAAAGAGACATAAGTGTAAAAAAGTTTAAAATATAGAATTTAATCGCAGATTTTATTGAATGCGGGTTTAGAAGATAATTTTAAGCGGGAAAACCATCTCTGGCAATGAATATTTTAAATAATCCCCTTCAAGACAGGAGAATAATTCCAGCAATTACGTCCTTACTTTCTGAAGGCCATCGAAGCTTATTAAGAACGGAAAGTGCTGCCTACACTTTTATAAAATCACTTGTTAAAAGAACGAAAATAATCTGTGACGTGTTGTCATTTTCTTTTAAATTAGTCTAATTACTTGCATTAATGTTCTCAAGCTCTCTTCTCAATGAGGGATGGATCTTGTTTGGGCTATGGGGCTATGATACACTTGCCGTCGCTACTGCTAATGAATTAATGAGCGAAAAAACCACTATTGTTTCTCAAAAAAAGTCTAAAAATGTGGTGTTTGCAAAAATGCTGTTTGGAAGTTTTCTGTGCAATTTTTAGATTGCTTCAAGCCTAGTTTATGATATTTTCATTGAAAAGATTATGAAAGTAAGAATTTGACGGTAAGAGATTTAAGTGGAGGACTTATTTAGAAAATTAAACATTGATAGAATGATCTCTTTAGAGAATTATAATTTAATATATTCATTTATTCTGATGAGATTAAGGAAATGATTTAGTACATAATTCTCGTGAGATAATTATAAAGAGTGATGTCATTTAACCATGGTTTTATTTTGGTTTCAAAAATATAAATACTGTTTTCTAATCTTTTAGTTTATATGTAAGTATGGATTATGATATTTTTAGTAAACACATGCCATGAGGATTATAAATTTAAGCTGTTTTCAATAACATTAGTATTCTTTATTATTTTTTTTTGCCTCTACGTTAAAGGAAGGTTAAGTTACATTTAAAGATTTATGCATATTATTAAGTGGATTATAAGTTAAGTCTTTCTAACTAAAAAAAGTCAGATTTATTGAATTTCATTAGCATTTTTTTAAATACATATCCAAACTATGCTTAACTTTAATTTTCGAGTTTGCAAAAATAAATAAATTAATTAATTAATAACGTGTATGTTAATTAAATTGTTTTATAGGAAATTTGATCTTTTCATTTAATTCAAATCACTTAAGTGCTAACTAAGAAAAAAATCCCATTTCATCTATATATTGAATACACACAATATAATTAGCTAACTAAGGAAAAACAATCATATTTACCTATTAAGAAAAGTATCCTGTTTATTTTTTTGTGCTTATTATTTTTGTTTTATTCATATCCAGTTTATTTTATGTTTATATACAAGTTAAAAAATTAGCAATCTATATTTGAATTATGGAGATATGAATACAAACTTAGTTTACCCTTTATATTTCACACCTATTTACTCAGTTTCTATTAAATTTCATAAGGTGCAAGGTTCAAAATCCTCTGGTGGCATTGTTGTATTTACTGCTTTCAGAAAGGAGACGACTAGATGTTATTGTACATTATGCGTAAAGTTTAACATCGATTGCCAGGATGCCTGGTGAGAAATGTCTGGAGCATGGTTCTGTTGCACTGTTCTGCTCTAGCTAGAAATCCCGCTTGGTATTGAGATTTAACGCAACGTGATAAAGGTTACTTCAGTCTTAGTAAAGAGACATATAAGTGTAAAGAACTTTAAAAATATAGTAACATTTAATAGCATATTTTATTCAATGCGTGTTTAGAAGATAAATTTGACGGGAAAAGCATCATCTCTGGCAATGAATATTTTAAATAATCCCTTTCAAGACAGGAGAATAATTCCAGCAATTACGTCCTTACTTTTCTGAAGGCCATCGAACGCTTATTAAGAACAGAAAGTGCTGCCTACACTTTTAAAGCTTGTTAAAAGAACGAAAATAATCTGCGATGTGTTGTCATTTTCTTTTAAATTAGTCTAATTACTTGCATTAATGTTCTCAAGCTCTCTTCTCAATGAGGGATGGATCTTGTTATGGGCTATGGGGCTATGATACACTTGCTGTCGCTACTACTTAATGAATTAATGAGCGAATAAAACTAGGTGCTATTGTTTCTCATTCAAAAAGTCTAAAAATGTGGTGTTTGCAAAAATGCTATTTTGAAGTTTTCGGTCTATTTATTAGATTGCTTCAAGCCTAGTTTATGATATTTTTCATTGAAAAGATTATGAAAGTAAGAATTTGACGGTAAGAGATTTAAGTGGATGACTTATTTAGAAAATTAAAAATTGATAGAATGATCTCTTTAGAGACTTATAATTTAATATATGCATTTATTCTGATGAGATTAAAGAAATGATTAAGTAGTGCATAATTCTCATGTGATATTTTTAAAGAGTGATGTCATTTAACCATGGTTTTATTTTTTGGATTTTAAAAATTTAAATACTGTTTTGTAATCTTTTAGTTTATATGTAAGCATGGATTATGATATGTTTTAGTAAACACATGCCATCAGGATTATCAATTTAAGCTGTGTTCAATAACATTAATATTTACTATTATTTTTTGCTTCTACGTTTTATTTAAAGATTCATGCACATTTTTGAGGATTATAAGTTAAGTCTTTCGCACTAAAAAAAAGTCAGGTTTGTTGAATTTTCATTTAGATTTTTACATTACATATCCAAACTATTCTTAACTCCAGCTTTCAAGTTTTCAAAATAAATAAATAAATGAATAAATAATAAATGAAGTGTGCGTTAGCTAAATTGTTGTTATAGACCATGAGGTCTTTTCATTTCATTCAAATGATTTGAGAGACAACTAAAAAAATACAATTTGATCAAATGTAGTCAAATTGACAATAAATCAAATAATTTGAAAAAAGCATATCAAGCTTTTGTACAAGAAAAAAAAAACTAATAATCTATGTTTGAAAAATGAAAATATGAATAATAACTTAGTTTACAAACTTTATGTAGCCCAACTCTTTTCTCAGTGGATGTTAGCTTCCATAAGGTCCAAGGTTCAAATCATCTGATATAATTGCTGTTTTTACTGTTGTCAAAAACGATAAGATTTGATGGTGATTATGTAATATGAATAAAGTGTTTCACATCTATTGTCAGGTTGCCTGGTGAGGAATTTTCTAGGGACTTTGGGACAGTAATCTCTAGAAGTTCACCAGGACATTGAGATCACTGTCCTCCATCATCCATCGAATTATCTAATAATATATATATATATATATATATATATATAAGCATATAAGATAAATGTGTGCACGTATTCAGGTTCGATTGTTTTGTGATAAATATTTAATATTTCAGTGCATCAATATTTTTCTTATCAATGTCAATGTTATTATCAGGATTGAGTTTGTTTATTTAGCCAGCGTTTACCCGGTTCAGTTTTATTAAATGTCCATGGAAATATTGAAGTTGACATAAGCTATGTAATAGATGAACTATCAAAACTGAAAAGAAGATTGAATTTAATTTATAATTGAAGGTTGAATTTTTAATATACAATGTTACTTTTTTTTTTAGAAATTAAATTTTTATTGTTTGGTGCAAGTTTTAATATTCCCTTTATTTTTATTTGAATTCAATGAGTTCACTGTAAAAATTGTTAATAATATAAATTTTTTATAAAATTTTCTATTTCAGATATACCTTTTCTACAATTATAGTTTAGTAAGATGTATTCAGCTTTCATAAACGATGTAACAAGCTTTTTCTAGTACACTTTATTTTGTTGAGCCCCTCACCTTCCTCCAAGACAGAATCTTTGATAAATCTGTATATTAAAATCTTACAACCTTCTTAACTCCTGATTATTGCACCATTTGAATTTTAATTTTGTTGTTGAGATTGAAAAAATTTAGGAAAAAGAAGCAAAGAGATTTTTGCCTCAGTATCTTCAAAAAGGCATACATATCCGCACTTTACGATTAAGCCTACTTATTTATTTATAGGAACTTTTCATCTATAGCTTCTTAAAATAGCATGTGAAAATCCTGTTAACTGAAAAAAAAAAAAAAATTATTTTCATGCTGAAGTATTGCTGAAAAGCAGTCAAAGTGAATTATAGATTGTTTCCTAATTGATTTGATTAATAACTAGAAATCACAATTTCATCAATTATTCACATTCTGTTGATTCCTATCTTTTTAATTTTTATAAGTTTAAAAAATGTTATTATTGATATTTTAAATCGTTTTTGGAATTTTTACATTAAATTTATGTTATCATGTAATTTTTAAAAATAATATTCCTCATATAGGTTAAAGAATGTGCTGCTGTAAATAAATAATTTTTCATTACCATTATAAATAAAGGAATTAAATAAATATCATTATATCAATATATCATTATATCATTGCATTTACTTTCGTATAACTAAGAAAAATAAGAAAGGTTCATTAAAAGATTGTACAAAAAGAAAGGATATTTCAACGATTTAAAGATTAAGAGATTTCAACGATTAAAGGATGTTTGTTGTTGTCGTATCCCTCATGGTAGGAGGGAAGAGGGGTTCAGCTTCTGTTCTGATGGAGCACCCGTAGGTAGAAGTCTGACTTCTGCGGTGACGTTCTTACAGTCCTAGGAGACCGAGACCAACTGATTAAACTAGATTCCGAACCACTAAACATCCATGGCACCGCCGGGACTCGAACCCGAAACCTGTGGCCCCGCCGGATTCGAACCTGAATCCCGTGGTAACAATCGAAATATTAGAATCGACTTTCTATAAAAATTTTAAATTTTGGTATAATATGAAATACATTATTCTGAAAAACATAAAAAAAAAAAAAATATTGATTCTAATGTTAATAATTTTCATTCATATATAATTAAAAACACAAATTATAAGTCTTAAATCATTTTTATTACAACTCCAACTAACCAATTCACCCAACTTATTAGCACTGCCTTCTGATCTTTGCCAACTTCCTAATATTTCTTCTGAGGAGGCGCAAAACTCAACTTACTACTTAATCGGGAATATTTCTCCATTTTCTGGAGGGGAAATTGCCGGGGACATCGATATGTTATCTTATTGCCATGACCATTGGTCAGCAGGAAGGTAATCAGAACTGAGACATCCCTGAGAGGCATCTTCAATTGGCCCTTGCCATTTATCAGGCGGCAACGTCAGCTGGGCCGACGACCCTCTTTTCCTCAACCCCCTCTCCTCTTCCCCAGGGATGAGCAGGCGAGGAATTTTTATTGCTGTATCTTTCTGGTGTCAGGTACATCTTTTGTTGGATGGCACGTCTTTTGTGGGACAATTAAAGATATCGTCTGCGTTATGGTTATTTAGAATATAATGTAAGAAAGTTTGTTACAGCTTCATAAAAATTAAGGTTATTATTAATAGTAAATGATTATTTAGAAATATTACCAGAGGTAAATTGCAGTATAATATTACTGAAATATTAGTAGCATTATATTACTTAGTTATTGAATATAATTTAGCTTGACTTGTGGACCAGTGATAACGTAAGTAGATAGCATTGGAATCATGCTTATGTTCGAATATTATATGCTTATGTTCGAATATTATATGCTTATGTTCGAAATATTATATGTTCATGTTCGAATCTGCTGACGGAATACTCTTGCAGCCACTGCTTTCAGAAACTAGGCTTGGTTTGGTTTGTCGCTCTACGGTTATTTTATTACACTACGCTTTAGACTAATCCGATTGGGACCAGTTTAATGTGGATTCCAAATTCTGCCTTGCCCCGACCAAGATTCGAACAGAAAATCTGTGGTACCAATGGCACTAGTCAATTAGCCATCAGCCGTTTTAGTTTTTGAGAGACGATAGAAATTTCATTCTTTGAGACAAGGTGACTAGATGGGGGATGTGATAATATTCGTAAAATCATCTTGCGTCAATAGCCAGATTGCTTGGTAGGCGTTTTAATTTTTTTCTACCATATGACACTTAAATGCATGACAGTTTTTGACCTGCCGGAAACCAATGTCTTCTCTTCCCGACCAGTTGACGGATGTTCGTGGTTGACATAACAGAAACATGGTGACCCCCAAATTCCAACAACAACAAAAAATGTTTGTTTATATTTTTAGCATGTTTTAATCCTAAATAGTATTAGTGCGTGTCAGAGTGTGTTTATGTGCAAAAAGGATGAAAGTTCAAATTCAAACGGCAGGCATTTGAAATATGAGCTAAATTCATGAGTACATTGAGTTAAAAATTGAACTTAAAATTGAGTTGGTGCGAAATTTACCACTGTGATTCCTTTCGGAAGGATATTTTTCTATTTTCTATCTTCCTCAGGAACAAGACAAATCAAATTGTTACCCAATTCAGCCTGCATATAAATAAAATCTTTATTGCAATTGAAGGAATTAAATTACTCTTTTTGTCAGAAAGAATCGTGCATGTAAAAAGACATATACTCTATTTCTTTTAGAATGATAGGCATATTGATCCGAGCCATTTGACACTAAAAAGAGATGTTTGTAGCAGATTAAGCGTAAATTAGTTTGCATCACTTTAGTTCAGCTACTACGAGCAAATGTTACCTATTTTGAAGATTATATCTTACTTTATATTAAGATTATACCTAAAAATTACTTAAGATTTGACCTTGACTTTTGTAAAGATCCTACTGTCCTTTGACTATTAAAGAAAAGTTATTCCAACCAATAGATTTATTGTACCCGTTTCTGACACGGACACTGAAGCCTACGGTTCAGTTGCACTTTGATCTTTAGCTAGAAATCCAAATTGTTATTGAAGTTTAGCCCAACGTGCTATAGGGCGTTTCAGTCTTTAAAGATACATATAAATGTAAACAAGTATAAAAATGTAGTGAAATTTAATCATATTTTATTGAATCCGGATTTAGAAGATAATTTTAAGTGGAAAAACCTTCTCTGGTAAAGAATATTTTAAATAATCTCTCTCAAGACAGGAGTATAATTCCAGCAATTACGTCCTTACTTTTCTGAAGGCCATCGAACGCTTATTAAGAACCGCTGCCCACACCTTTAAAGCTTGTTAAAAGAACAAAAATAATCTGCGACGTGTTGTCATTTTCTTTTAAATTTGTCTAATTACTCGCATTAATGTTCTCAAGGTCTCTTCTCAATGAGGGATGGATCTTGTTATGGGCTATGGGGTTATGATACACTTGCCGTCGCTTCTTGCTTAATGAATTAATGAGCGAATAAAATTAGGTGCTATTGTTTCTCATTAAAAAAAAAATCTAAAAATGTGGTGTTTGCAAAAATGCTATTTGGAAGTTTTCCGGACAATTTATTAGATTGCTTCAACCTTAGTTTATGATATTTTTCATTGAAAAGATTATGAAAGTAAGATTTTGATGGTAAGAGATTTATGTAGAGGACTTATTTAGAAAATTAAACATTGATAGAATGATCTCTTTAGAGACTTATAATTTAATATATGCATTTATTCTGATGAGATTAAAGAAATGATTAAGTAGTATATAATTCTTGTGCGATATTTTTAAAGCGTGGTATTATTTAAACACGGTTTTATTTTGGTTTGTTTATTTTTCAAGAATTTAAATACTCTTTTCTAATCTTTTAGTTTATATGTAAGATTGGATTATGATATTTTTAGTAAACACATGCCATCAGGATTATCAAATTAAGCTGTGTTCAATAACATTAAGATTCATTATTATTTTTTTGATATTTATATTTAAAGATGCATGCATATTTTTGATCTGATATAAGTTGAGCCCTTCTCACCAAAAAAAAGATTTACTGAATTTCTTTTAATTTTATTTTTGCAATACATATTGAAACTATGCTTAACGTTAGTTTTCATGTTTTCAAATAATAATAATAATAATAATTAAATAAATAAATGATAAATGAAGAGTGTGTTAGTTAAATTGTCGTTATAGACAATGTGGTTTTTACATTTCATTCAAATCTTTCTTAGTTAGGAATTTAAGTGTCAGCTAAAAAAATACAATTTGATCTTTATATTTGATTCAAATAATTAAAAAAAAACATATTTAACTTTTTTATTCTTATACAATTTATTATTTGTTGTATACGTAAGAAAAACATTTAACAATTTTTATTTGACTTATTGACTAATGAACACAAACCTAGTTTGCAACTTTTATACAGAGCTAGTGGATGGAGCTCTAGCGTTACTCAGTGAATGTTGGCTTCCATAAGGTCCAAGGTTCAAATTCTCTGCTATAATTGCTGTATTTACTGCTTTAAAAAACGAGACGACTCGATAGTGAATATGAAAAAATATGTAAAGTGTCTTCACATAGATTGTCAGGCTGCCTAGTGGGAATTTTATGGGGACTTTGTGTCAGTCACCCATAGAAGTTCACCCGGACATCTAGTCACTGTCTTCCATCATCTGTCAAATTAACGAGTCACACACACAAACTTATATATATATATATATATCAACCGGTGGTTGGGTGGTTTGATCCAGCCTCAAACCCATAAGTGAAGTGTGTGCACGTGCTCACGTCTCATTTAGGTTCGATTTTTTTGTTAAACATTTAATGTTTTAGTGCCCCAGTGTTTTTTCTTATCTGTGTCAAATTATTACTACGCATAAGTTTGTTGATTGAGCCAGCGTGTTACCTGATTCACTTTTATTAAATATCCATGGAAATATTGAAGTTGACATAAACGATGTAATCGATGGACTCTTAAAACAAAAAAAAAGAAGATTGCATTTACTTTATAATTGAAGATTGAATTTTAATATATAGTTACATTTTTAGAAATTAAATTTTTATTATTTGTGCAATATTTCTTAGTTTGAATATTCCTTTTTTTTGTATTTGATATCAATGAGTTCAATGTGAAATTTATTAATAAAAATATAATACGTATAAAATTTCAATTGATCCCGTTGATCAAAATACTTCCCTCTCCCCAAGACAGAATCTTAGGTAAATCTGTATATTGAAATCTTAAAAGCTTTCTAAATTCCTGTATATTGAACTCTTAAAGCTTTCTTAATTCCTGTATATTGAACTCTTAAAGCTTTCTTTAATTCCTGTATTTGAACTCTTAAAGCTTTCTTAATTCCTGTATATTGAACTCTTAAAGCTTTCTTAATTCCTGTATATTGAACTCTTAAAGCTTTCTTAATTCCTGTATATTGAACTCTTAAAGCTTTCTTAATTCCTGTATATTGAACTCTTAAAAAGCTTTCTTAATTCCTATATATTGAAATCTTAAAGCTTTCTTAATTCCTGTATATTGAAATCTTAAAGCTTTCTTAATTCCTGTATATTGAAATCTTAAAGCTTTCTTAATTCCTGTATATTGTAATCTTAAAGCTTTCTTAATTCCTGTATATTGAAATCTTAAAGCTTTCTTAATTCCTGTATATTGAATTATTTTCAATTTTTAATATTGATGAGAATGAAGATGATTTAAAACAGAAGCAAGAGATTGTTTGCCTCAGAATCTTCAAAGGACAGCACACATCCGCGCTTTTTACGACTAAACCTACTTATTTATTTAAAGGAATTTTTTATCCGTAGCTTCTTAAAATAGCATATGAAAATCCTGTTAACAGAAAAATAGTTAAAACAATAATTTTAATATAGTACTATTGCTGAAAAGCAGTGAAAGGGAATTATATATTATGTTTCCTAATTGTTTTGATCAATAACTTGAAAATCACAATTTCATGAATTATTTACATTTTATTGATTTCTATCTTTTTTCATTTTGATAAGCTTTAAAAATGTTTTTATTTATATTTCAAAGCGTTTTTACATTTTTACATTATACTTACTTGACGATTTAATTTTTAAACATTATTCCTCATATAGGTTAAAGAATGTGCAGTTGTAAATAAATAATTTTTCATTACCGTTATAATAAATTAATTAAATTTGTTATTATATCTTATTCTTCATTGTACTTACGTTTGTATAACTAAAAAAGAATAAGAACGGTTCATTAAAAGATTCTACAAAAAGAAAGGATATTTTAACGATTTAAAGATTAAAATATTTCAACGATTAAAGGATTTTGTTGTTGTCGCATCCCTCATGGAAGGAGAGAAGAGGGGTGCAGCTTCTGTTCTGATGGAGCACCCGTAGGTAGAAGTCAGACTTCTACTCCGTGACGCTCTTACAGTCATAAGAGACCGGGACCTACAGCTTAAAGTGGATTCCGAACCACTACAAACATCCATGGCACCGCCGTGTACTCGAACCCAAAACCTGTGGCACCGCCGGACCCGAACCTGAATCCTGTGGTAACAATGGAACAATAGAATTGACTTTCTATAAAAATTTTAAATTTTGGTATAATATGAAATAAATTATTCTAAAAACATAGACAAATTAAAAGATTGATTAAAATGTTACTAATTTTCATTCATATATATATACATTTAAAAACACAAATTATTCATCATAAATCTTTTCCTTACAACTCCAACTAACCAATATCAGCCAATTTATTACCACTGCCTCCCTGACCTTTGCCAACTTCCTAATATTTCTTCTCAGAGGGGGAGCTAAACTCAACTCGCTACTTAATTGGGAATATTTTCTCCATTTTCTGGAGGGGAAATTGCCGGGGACATCGATATGTTATCTTATTGCCATGACCATTGGTCAGCAGGAAGGTAATCAGAACTGAGACATTCCTGAGAGGCATCTTCAATTGGCCTTGCCATTTATCAGGCGGCAACGTCAGCTGCGCCGGACGACCCTCTTTCCTCCCCTCCACCCCTTCTTCCCCAGGGAGGAAGAGGCGAGGAATTTTTATTGCTGTATCTTTCTGGTGTCAGGTACATCTTTTGTTGGTTGTCATGTCTTTTGTGGGGCAATTAAAGATATCGTCTGCGTTATGGTTATTTAGAATTTATGATAAGGAAGTTTGTTATAGCTTCGCAAAAATAAAAGGTTATTTTTAAATAGTAAACGACTAATTATAAAAATTAATAAATTAAATTATATAATATATTTTATATTTAAATTAAATTATTAAATATATTTAAGCTTGAATTGTGTAGCAGTGATAATGTGATTGGCTTGCATTGGAATTATGCTTATGTTCGAATAATATATGCTTATGTTCGAATTATGCTTATGTTCGAATTTTGCTGATGTTCGAATATTACTACAGCTTATGTTCGTATATTGTATGCCTATGTTCGAATTATGCTTATGTTCGAATATTATATGCTTATGTTCGAATATTATATGTTTATGTTCGAATAGTATATGTTTATGTTCGAATATTATATGTTTATGTTCGAATTATGCTTATGCTCAAATATTATATGCTTATGTTCGAATCTGCTGAAGGAATACTGGTGCAGTCACTGTTTTCAGAAACTAGGTTTGGTTTGGTTTGTCGATCCACTGTTATTTTATTACACCACGCTTTAGATTAATTAGATCGGGACCTACAGTTTAATGTGGATTCCAAATCATTAACATCCTTGCCCTCGGCAAGATTCGAACCTGAAGTCTGTAATACCAATAGCCCGAGCGCTAGCTAATTGGCCATCAGGCCGTTGTTTTTGAGAGACGATAGAAATTCCATTCCGAGAAACTAAGTGACTAGTTAGCGAATGTAATAATAATCGTAAAATTATCTGGCATCAAGAGCCAGACCGCTTGGTAGGAGGTTTCCATTTTTTCCTATATATTTTTCTACCATCTCAAATGTATGATAGTTAAAGACCTCCCGGAAACCAATGTATTCCCTTCATAGCCTGTTGACGGGATGTTCGGGGCATGCATAATGAAACATGGTGACCAATAAAGTTCAACAAAAACAACAAAAAATACCTGTTTACATTTTTAGGATGTTTTAACCCTGAATCAGCACTAGTTAGTGTCAGATATGAAAGTTCAAATTCAAATAGCAGGCACTTGAAAATAAAGATAAACTCATGAGCACATTGAGTTAATTGTGTTAAAAATTGAACTTAAAAATTGAGTTGGTGTAAATTTTACCACTGTGATTCCTTTTGGAAGAAATATTTGGATCCTTTCTTTGGTCCAAAGACAAGGCAAATTGGTTTTACCCAATTCATATTAATAAAACTTTTATTGTAATTGTAGAAATGTAATTATTCTATTTTTTTCAGAGAAGAATCGTTAATGTAAAAGACATATGCTGTAATTCTTTTCGAATGATAGGCACATTGACATGATTCATTCACCACTAATACAAGCTGTACGTAGCAGATTGAGCGTAAATTAGCTTTGCATTAGTTAACTCAGCTACTACGTGCATATATTTTGTCACCTATTTTGAAGATTATACCTTACATTAAGATTATACCTAAGATTACCTAAAATTACCATATATTAAGACTATACCTAAGATTACCAAAAATTGCCATATTGTATTAAGGATATACCTAAAATTACCTATAAAATTACCGTATATTAAGACTATACCTAAGATTAACATATATTTAAATTAGACCTAAGATTACCATATATTAAGATTACTTTAGATTATGCCTACCTTATTTCGAAGATTGACCTTGATTTTTGTAAAGATCCTAAAGTCCTCGTTGGCTCTTAAGAAAAGTTATTCCCACCAATGGATTTATTGTACTCATTCTGACACAGACATGGAAGCCTACGGTTCGGTTGCACTTTGCTGCGCTAGCTAGAAATCCAACTTGGCATTGAGGTTTAACCCAACGTGCTACCAGATCGTTTCAGTCTTAGTAAAGTGACATATAAGTGTAAAGAAGTATAAAAATGTAGAGGAATTTAATCGCATATTTTATTGAATGCAGGTTTAGGTAATTGTAAGCGGGAAAACCACCTCTGGCAATGAATATTTTAAATAATCTCTTTCAAGACAGGAGAATAATTCCAGCAATTACGTCCTTACTTTTGTGAAGGCATCGAACGCTTATTAAGAACAGAAAGTACTGCCAACAGTTTTAAACCTTGTTAAAAAGAAGGAAAATAATCTGCGACGCGTTGTCATTTTCTTTTAAATAGTCTAATTACTTGCATTCATGTTCTCAAGGTCTCCTCTCAATGAGGGATGGATCTTGTTATGGGCTATGAAGCTATGATACACTTGCTGTCTCTTCAGCTTAATGAATTAATGAGCGAATAAAACTAGGTGCTATTGTTCTCATTAAAAAAAAAAAGTCTAAAAATATGGTGTTTGCAAAAATGCTGTTTGGAAGTTTTCCGGGCAATTTATTAGATTGCTTAAACCTAGTTTATGATATTTTTCATTGAAAAGATTATGAAAGTAAGAATATGACGGTAAGAGATTTAAGTGGAGGACTTATTTAGAAAATTAAACATTGATAGAATGATCTCTTTAGAGACTTATAATTTAATATATGCATTTATTCTGATGAGACTAAAGAAATGATTAAGTAGTATATAATTCTCGTGTGATATTTTTAAAAGAATTATGTTATTTAACTACGGTTTTATTTTGTTTTGTTTATTTTTCAAAACTTTAAATACTGCTTTCTAATCTTGTAGTTTATTTGTAAGTATGGATTATGATATTTTTAGTAAACACATGCCATCAGGATTACCAAATTAAGCTGTGTTCAATAACATTAATATTCACTATTATTTTTTCCTCCTACGTATTATTTAAAGATTCATGCACATTTTTGAAGATTAGAAGTTAAGTCTTTCTCACTAAAAAGTCAGATTTATTGAATTTCCTTTAGTTTTATTTTTTTTGCAATACATCCAAACTATGCTTATCTTTAGTTTTCATGTTTGCAAAAATAACTAATTTAATAAATAAATAATAAATGAAGTGTGTTAGTTAAATTGTGATTTATAGACCAAGTGGTCTTTTCAATTCATTTAAGTCATTTAAGTACTAAATAAAAAAATACAATTTTGATCTTTATATTTAAATCAAATAATTTGAAAAAAAAAATACATATCTAGCTTTTTTAATTCTTATCCAATTTATTATTTGTTGTATATGCAAGAAAAAAAAATTAACAATCTTTATTTGAATTACGGACACATGAATACAAACCTAGTTTGCAACTATTTATATAGCCCAACTCGTTATTCAGTGTCTGTTAGCCATAAGGTCAAAGTTCAAATCTCTTTTTGGATTGTTGTATTTACTGCTTTTCAGAAACTAGGCGACTCGATGGTCATTGTGAGAATATGTATAAAGCGTCTCACTTTGATTGTCAGGTTGCCTGGTGGGAAGTTTCTGGGGACTTTGGGACAGTAACCTCTCGTAGTCCACCAGGACATCTAGTCACTGTCCTCCATCAACTGTCGAATTAGTGAGTAAGTCACACACATTTATATACATATATATATCAATGTCTGGTTGGGGGACGTGATTCCATAAGTGAAATGTGTGCACGTGCTCATTTCCCACTTAGGTTCGATTGTTTTTTTGTTAAATATTTAATATTTCAGAGCCCCAGTATTTTTTTCACATCAGTGTCTATTTTATTATCACGATTGAGTTTGTTGATTGAGGTTTAACTGGTGAAGTTTTATTAAATATCTATGGAAATATTAAAGTTGACATAAACGATGTAATCGCTGAATTAACAAAGCAGAATTTAATTTATAATTTAAGGTTGAATTTTAATACATAGTGTTATTTTATTTTAAATTAAATTTTTATTGTTAGTGTAATATTTCTTATTTTTAATATTCCCTTATTTTTATTTGAAATCAATGAGTTAATTGTAAAATTTATTAATAAAAATCGTATATGTATAAAATTTCGAATTGATCCTGTTGATCAAAAGTTGACGCCCCCTTGTCTCGAAAACAAAATCTTTGAAAATCTATATATTGTAAATCTATATATTGAAATCTTAAATCTTTCTTAATTCCTGTATATTGAATCATTTGAATTTTTAATTTTGTTGTTGACAAGGGAGATTTAAAAAAGAAGGAACAGTTTTTGCCTCAGAATCTTCAAAGGAAAGCATATATCCGCGCTTTACGACTAAACAGACTTATTTATTTATAGGAACTTTTCATTTATAGCTTCTTAAAATAGCATGCGAAAATCTTGTTAACTTGAAAACAATTTTTACAAAAATAATTTTCATGCTGTAGTACTGCTAAAAGCAATCAAAGAGAAATATAGATTTTGTTTCCTAACTGTTTTGATCAATAACTAGGAAATCACTCATCAATTATTCACATTTTATTGATTCTATTATTTTTTATTTGTATAAGCTTCAAAAACGTTATCGATATTTTAAAGCGTTTTGCCATTTTTACAATAAACTTACATGAATTTCTAATTTTTTAAATATTT
Source organism: Caerostris extrusa (assembly GCA_021605095.1). Taxonomy (NCBI): domain Eukaryota; kingdom Metazoa; phylum Arthropoda; class Arachnida; order Araneae; family Araneidae; genus Caerostris; species Caerostris extrusa. The sequence goes on from BPLR01000651.1 coordinate 75,173, forward strand.
TTTTCTCATGTAGGTCAAAGTATGTGTAATTATTGTAAACAAATAATTTTTCTTTACCATTATATTAACGGAATTAATTGTATCATTATATCTTATACTTCATTTACTTACACTTGTATAACTAAGAAGGAATAAAAAGAAAGGTTCATTAAAAAGATTGTACAAACGAAAAAGAAAAGAAAAAGGATATTTTGAAGATTTAAAAGATTAAGAGATTTTAACGATTAAAGGATTTTAAAGATTTCAAAATGGACTTTAAAAATGAATTCAATAAGAAAAATTTCAAAGGTACTTTTTAATAATGGATTTCATTAAAATAAAAAGTAACTCTTTCATAATGGATTTCATTAGAATAAGAATTTCAAAAAGGACTTTTAAAAAATGAATTTCAATAAGAATATGAATTTCAAAATGGTCTTTTTAAGAATGCATTTAAAATGGAATAATAACTTCAAAAAGGACTTTTAAAAATCAATTTCAATAAGAATTTCAAAAGAAGCTTTTTAATAATCAATAAGAATTTCAAAAATGACATTTAAAGATGAATTTCAATAAGAATTTCAAAAAGAAACTTCTATTATTGGGTTTCATTAGAATAAGAATTTCAAAGGACTTTTAAAAATGAATTTCAATGTGAATAAGAATTTCAAAAAGGACTTTTAAAAATGAATTTCAATAAGAATATGAATTTCAAAATGGTCTTTTTAAGAATGCATTTAAAGGGAATAATAACTTCAAAAAGGACTTTTAAAAATCAATTTCAATAAGAAAAAATTTCAAAAAGAAGCTTTTTAATAATCAATAAAATTTCAAAAATGACATTTAAAGATGAATTTCAATAAAATTTCAAAAGAAACTTCTATTATTGGGTTTCATTAGAATAAGAATTTCAAAAGGACTTTTAAAAATCAATTTCAATGAGAATAAGAATTTCAAAAAAGGACTTTTAAAAATGAATTTCAATAAGAATATGAATTTCAAAATGGTCTTTTTTAAGAATGCATTTAAAATGGAATAATAACTTCAAAAAGGACTTTTAAAAATCAATTTCAATAAGAAAAAGAATTTCAAAAGAAGCTTTTTAATAATCAATAAGAATTTCAAAAATGACATTTAAAGATGAATTTCAATAAGAATTTCAAAAAGAAACTTCTATTATTGGGTTTCATTAGAATAAGAATTTCAAAAGGACTTTTAAAAATGAATTTCAATAAGAATAAGAATTTCAAAAAAGGACTTTTAAAAATGAATTTCAATAAGAATAAGAATTCCAAAAGAAACTTTTTATTAATGGGTTTCATTAAAATAAAATTTCAAAAATGACTTATAAGAATGAATTTCAACAAGAACAAGAATTTCAAAAGGACTTTTTAATAATGGGTTTCAATAAAATAAGAATTATAAAGAGATTTTTAATGGATTTCAATAAGTAAAAAATATTACAAAATTAATTAATTAACAATTCAAAACAAGCATGAATCACAAAAAATAATACAAAGTTTCTAATTTTCTTTTGCTTAATGTGCAGAAGTGTTTAGAATGAATAATCTGAGGAATTCGAGAAAGCACTTGAAGGGAAGCATCAATTTTCTAGATGGATGATGGAAGGGATTCATCGGAGTGGCGATTCAATCCAATCAAAGGTTTAAATTTAATTGCGGAATTATTAGAAATGGGGTGGTGTTGATTGGGGTGGTTTTTTGGGTCCATAAACACATCATTAGGGACTCGGAGGAATATTGGTACAGGGAGATAGCATCAAAATGCTACAGCATAAATGAAACATTTGTTTCTTTCATTAGAATTTTAACAATGGTGAAAGGTGAATTTTGTAAGTTGAGACTCCAACTTGGGAATTTTCTTTTTAAAAATGTTTTTGTATAAAATTTAGTATTATGTGGTAAAAAATGTTTGCATTTTATATGATTATTATAATTTATGTTTTGTATGAATTTGATTTGAATGATTGTTTAGAAACAATATCTTTTTCAGCTTTTTTTTTTTGTTTGCTTTTATTATTTGTATGAAGACACAACACACAAATATGATGATAAGAAAAAAATTTGAAATGCAGATTTTAGCGGAAATAAAACATATTTTTTTTACAGGGTATTGTAATGAAAAAATTCGTAGCTGGAAAATTGCAGGTAGCAGAATATTTTTAATTGTTTAATATAATCGTTCTATTAATATTTTAAATAATAATTTATTTAATTTGATGCTTACACCTACGCAACTTTTGAACAATATATTAACATAAAATATCCCTTTTCTAAAGTCTAAAATATTTTCGATTTAATTTTTATATACACTTTGATAATACATAATATTTCATTCTTCCAAGTATACTAGAAGAATCAAGAACCTAGGAATCTATCTACCAATATAGGCGACTCACGAACATTAAGAACATCTCACCATGAAAGAGTTATGTGACTGTAAGGAAATTTCGTTTGCAAAGCTTTTGAACAAATAAGCAAATAATTAAAATTTGGTGGTCAATGCATGTATTACAGGGTTTCGAGAGCATCATAGCTGAGCCTTTGTACGATGTGTAAAAAGAGGAGAAAGTCATATTTTTGTGCATAACGTCCATTGGAATTTGATACATTTAACAACAAATTAACGAATGAATATTGAAAATACTTTAATATATGAACATTGAACAACACCAATTAACCTTCACAGTATCTATACTGTGCATATAGATTCCGACCATGAAAGAGGATATATATATATATATATCAAAAGCAAACAATATTTACCAAACAATAATTATTATATCAAACAATATTTTTCCTTAAAAATAAGTTTAGTTGTGACCTGCATTTCGTTCGAATCTAATAATCTTTTAATCTTTTTAAAGATGATTTAATTTATGTGTAAAGTAATTATTCTTCAATGTGTGAAATTTATAAAACTCAACTAAACGTTATCATTATAAACTGAAACATTTATTTTTATTGTTAGCAGCACAAGATTTAAGCGAGTTTCTATACATATGTAGAGTGTGTTGCAAAATGCACTCACGATTTGAATTCTAAACATCCTAAATAGTCTGGAATATTTGGTAATGAAAGAGCTGTTTTCCTTTCAGAATACACCATTAGGTTTAGGGTTTGGAAGGGGTGGGGAATGAGTATACTAAATTGTTTTCTAAAACAAATCCTCTTCTACCCTTTATTATAAGCAATATTTCTTGCTCATATTTTGAGCCACCCTTTATATATATATATATATATATATATATATATATATATATGTATATATGTGGAGTGTGGAGGTATGTATGTGCATTATAGTGATTATGATGTTAATAATAATAATATAATATAAATAAACTACTCAATTTATTCATCAAATAAATAGATGTTTACAAAATTTCGTAAAATGAAGAATGATTACTTTACACATAAATTAAATTGCTTTTCGAAATGTTAATAATCCATAAATTTAAATGAAATGCATGAAACAACTAATATTCTTTATAAACAAAATATATTGTTTGATGAATATTTTCATTAATTCTTTATTTTTAACTTTTTACAGCATTTAAAAATAGACAAATTGCAATAAATAAATTACAAACAATATATCGAAAAAAATTTCGTTCTTGTGCAATTAAGATTTGTTTTTAAAACACATTAAAATATTCAAAAAATTTAATTTTTGCAATTGTATTAATATATCAGACAAAATTAAGAAATCAATAGGAATTGCAAAGATAATGTTGTTGACTGGTTTAAGAATTTCAGTGAAGAATGATTACTTTACACATAAATTACATTCATTTTCAGAAAAGTTAACAGTCATTAAATTTAAACGATATACAAGAAACAATTAATATTCTTTTATAATGAAAATATATTGTTTGGTAAATTATTTCCTTGATTCTTTGCTTTTAACTTTTACTACATTTAAAAATAGACAACTTAAAATAAATAAATTACAAACAATACATCGAAAAATTTCTCTGTATTTCTTGTGTGATTAATATTTATTTTCTATCACTTTAAAAACATTTTAAACTTCATTGCTTGCAAATTGATTTTTAATGCATCAAACACAAAAAAAAAGAAATCACAGTGAATTGCAAAGATAATGCTTTTAACTGATTTAAGAATTTCAGTGAAGAATGATTTCTTTACACATAAATTAAATCGCTTTCCGGAAAAAGTTAATAATCATTAAATCTAAATAAAATGAGACAACTAATCTTCTTTATAAAAAAAATGCTATTTGGTAAATAATTTTCATTGATTCTTTGATTTTAACTTTTACAACATTTACAAATAAACAACTTGCAAACAAAAATTACAAACAATACAGTAAACTATACCATTCTTGTACATTTAATATTTATTTTAAAATACTTAAAAATATTTTAACATTAATTCTTGCAATTGTATTAATACATCAGACACAAAATTAAGAAATCACCATGATTTGCAAAGATAACGTTGTTGACTTACGCCGTTCTGCTAAGAAAAGCTTGCTTGGGAACGGTCGCCAGCTCTATATGTCAAAATGTCACCTAAGTACATATTTCGAATGAATAGAAGGGACTAAGCCATTAAATTAGCAAAAGTAATCACCGTGAACTAATACATTTTGCGTTTCTGCGCAACGGGAGTGAGTAATTAAACGCCCCATTTCAAGTGTGAATTGCTCTAAGAAGCGGACATGCGGAATTACATGTTTAATACCTCCAGCTAAGAAACGCTTTGTCGCATTCATACTTGCAATGTTAACAACTTGGAATCGCATTTGCCAGAAACGGAATTACAAAATGGTTTCGTTCAGTATTGGATAATGAAAGTGAGCATTGATTTGTGTTGCATTTGTTTTTCATCGATTTTCGATGATTATTAAATCAGATTTCGATTATTATTAATTCAGATATAATTAAGTGTAGCTCATCAAAATAACCTTAGTTAATAGTAGTAAATCAAAATAATTCAGCTAATTAATTCATTATTTTATAGCATTCTTTATTTTATGCTAATTTTTATCATTTAAAATACACAATTGAAGACCTGAAAAACTTTTGTATACTGAACTCCATTAATTCAGAACAAGATCTCATCGCTAGACTCTTTTGTTGTGACTAGAGATGTTAAGATATATATCTGGAAAAATACAGCAAATCATAGCAGAACATTTGCAAATTTATGGTCATCAATCATCGACGATGTCAAGCAAAGGTTCGTCTTAGTGGTCTCTGGTTTGAGCATATCTTTTAAAAATAGCTCACAGTTAGAATGGATAAATTTCCTTCGACCAATATTTCATTTTACCTTTATTCTTCCTCTCCAGTTCTTAAATGTGCCGTGCCCGAATTAGTGTTCTATGACAAAAACAATAAAAAAATTCTGAAATCTGCTGGTCAAATTTCAACTTATCATGTGTGAACATTCGAGAACGGATGAATAAACTCAGAAATATGCCAATGTTTAATAATGCACGATATATATAAAGCAATTGATTGGAACTACAAGAATGGCCAAATTCAATAGCCTTATGAAAACAACAATGTTGAATAGATCAACAAATTCATGAAGAATGAATTGTTCAAGAATCTCTAAAAGAATGAGATAAATTTAGTCGTAAATGTAGAATGTAGTATACCAAATATAATAAGCACTATACAGCTCAATAGACACCGGAAAATGCCGAGTGATAAATATGACACTTCAAGAAGAAAACATTGATCAATGCACTACGATAAAATAAAAATAAAACAATGCAACAAACAAAGAAAACCATAAATTTTTCTTTTATTCAAAGTAAGCATATATAATATCAAACTAAGCATATTTTCAAACACCTGAAACAAAACAGCTGCATGATATAGCAATTTTTCCAAAACCAATTAAAAGTTCATTCATTCATACCATACTCTTTCAAAGCAAAAACGACTCAACAATTCCACTATAAACCTCTTCAGACAAAAAAAAACTCTCAAAGCTTTTACAATATCAAACAAAAGAGCACAATTAATTTTGCATAGAAAACATTTATACTCACCAATAATAACAACAACAACTATGAAATTTGGATGTATTAAATTCATTACTTTTAATACATGCTTTTATTAACATTAATTTTTTTAAGCTGCATTAATGCTCTTTGCTGATACGATGATGCACTTATACAAAAAAAAATGCAAATTTAATATAAAACTAAGCCTATTTATAAACATTTCAAAATAAATATTGCAAGTTTATATCATGAAAATGATTTAAAAACATTATTGAAAAATATATAGATGTATGAACATAATGATGTATATTAAAAACTATTAAAACTAAATGGCATTAATAAAATTTCTATAATTAATATCATATATATATATATTAAATCTAAAAAGCTTTATAAAAGAACAAGACATTAAACATTAAATACTAAAGTATTAAGGATGATTCGTTTTATATTCAACTTAACAGTAAAAAGGAAAAAAACCCATCAGTTTTCTTTTACAAAAGGAAACATATTTAATATCTATTTTCAAGCATTTTTTATATAAATAATGCAAATTTCTATGATGAAAATGGTTTAAAATTTTTTGCTGAAAAGCTATAAATATATTATGAAAACATTAAATTAATCATTTAAAAATAGTTTTTGTATAATTAACCATAAAAAAAAAAAAAAAACTTCAGAGGAAAACCAAACTAGAAATACCAAAGTATCAAGGATGATTCATTTTATATGCAACATTGAGTAAAACAAACAAAAATTAAACAATGCAATAAACAAAAGAAAACCATCAGTTATTACCTTAAACAAAAGGAATCTATTCAATATCAAATTAAGCATATTTTCAAACATCTGAAACAAAACAGCTGCATGATATAGCAATTTTCAAAACCAATTAGAAGTTCATTCATTCATACCAAACTTTTTTTAAAAAATGATTCAACAAACGCACTATAAAACCTTTCCAAACAGAAAAACTCTTAAAGCTTTTACAATATCAAACAAAAAGAGCACAATTAATTCCCAAAGAAAAAAGCTCATTTATACTCACATTGATAACAACGCGCAACTACGAAATTCGGATGCATTAAAAAACAAGCTCTCAAAAAAAAAGAGACAGCTCTCTAAAAATGTTTTGCATTTCGGAAATTTCCTCCATTGTTTAACGTATCTTTTTTATTCCTTTTAGTAAGGCATTTCTAAGTGTTTTCTGCAAGTTTTTATTTTTTGGGGCCATATACATTCTCACGTAAATAGTTACTAAGAGCGTTTTGAAAAACATGGCGTTAAATACGTTTACTCATTAAACTTAATTAATGACTGCTTGTCAGAAATTCTAATAAAGTAATTTCATTACTCCTGAAAGAGAAGTTAATGTTAATGTGCATTCTTTTCGCCATTTTTTCATAAAGTAAACACAACAAAAACGAATACCAAAATTAAGAGCTTTTATTATTCATTTGGGTTGATGTTTATTTTTCCTAGGGTGTGATTATTATCTTAAAATTCAAATTAAATTCAAACACTCGAGTCACATAAATTCATTTTTATTTTATTCTATGGCATCTTCAAAATGATAGCATTATAAAAATTAAAAATGACCCGATATAAGCATAAATCTAATTCATGATTCAAAAAAATTAATTTCGTTTAAGTTTAAAAGTTTTAATTACTCGTTTATTGAATTTTGTTTTACATATTTAACAAGCATTAATTTAAATAATTTACGGAATTATAATAAGTTATGGTATTGTAAATATGTTTTTAAAAAATGTTAAATGTTCTTTATTTATTAAACTTATATGCAAATATTGTATCAATAAATGCATGTAAATGCAATTCATGAAATTACTTTTCAAATATTTAAGAAGTCATAAAAGGAATTCAGTAATTATTTAAAAGACAATATTTAAATAAAGGGATAATTCATTATTTGAGAAGAAAAGCAACCGTTATAAATACGACATGTTTATAATATATTTTGCAAATAATGATCAGTAAATGTAATTTTGTTACCGGGAATTTATTTTTCCTGCCTATGATGTATGCTAATTTTATTCTTTCTCACAATTTGACGCGGTACTTGAAAAATAAGGAAATGATTTAAAATATTTTTAAAGCGTAAAACAAATTCTCAAAATGGGGGAAAAAAGGAATGAAAACATAAACCATATTTACCGATCTAATAAAATTTGTTTTGTTGTTATAAGTGAGTAAATCAAGGGAATCTTCTCGAAATACTTATTGAGCAAATGAGAAAACGAGTGAATTTTTCTTTGTATAATTTTCCTCATATTAAAAGAATTTCTGCAACAATTAAAAGTTGATTTTTATAAGAATTTTTGTTTGGCTGGCTATCACGCCATTTGTGTATTTGTTCCATCAATCGAAACATTTATTTGTGACTCTTTCATCCGCTTTCCTTCTATTAAAAGGCTTTTTTCTTTTTCTAAAACAGGGGTGGCCAACCCAAATGATCTTGCGGGCCACTTTGAAATGCACCATAACTCTTCCGGCCGCATACAAAATTATATATTCCCATATTAGACCCATTTAGACATTTTTTGGGTGTGAAAAATTGAAACATAATGTGTTATTATTATTGTAAACGTAATAAAAACGTAAACGTAAATAAAAGTTAATTTTTCTCATATTTTCGACAGTTGATTTTTGAATAGTCCAAAGTGTGCACAAAATGACGGTAGAGCGATAAGCCAAACCAATCATTCACCTACTAGACATTCCTTACAATGCTTAAAAAAAAACTCCCTGATTATGCAACTAACGTGTGCAATTTCCTAAAACATTAAAGGTTTTTCATTTGATTAACTCTGGTATTTTATTTATGATAGTCTGAAACAAAGAATTTTGCGTGAAGATTTATAAACAGTATATTCGGATAAAGTGATGATTTGATGATAATGATGATGCCAAATATATTTGATGCCAGAAATAGATGGAATAGTGAACTGATTGTGAAAAGTTATTAATTCTTTTAATGTCTTTAAGAATATAGATGTCTACATAATATTTTGCAGTTTTATTAAAATGGAAAGACAGGTGACGATGTAATGAGAAAGTTCTGTGTCAGGAAAATTATTACAATTTGTCCACATGCAGAATGATTACTAAATTATTAAAAGTGGTAATTTAAAAATTTTGACATATGAGTCGTTACAAACCATAACCTTCATAGAAACTGAATGAAACTCTATTTAGCGCCGGCGAATTTCAAGCTACAGGAACCGTTCCAAAGCTATTAATGATTTTCACTATGGAATCACATTACCATAACAAAAAATAGATGTAGCCGTTTGAAAATTTCGAAATCGTGTTACTGTAACTACACATCTGTGGAAATGTGTGTTAAATGCGTCAGGTATTAGGGAACAGTAATATATATTATCCATTATACAAATTTTTATTTCTTAAAATAAAGAAAAAATTGTTCATTTATCATTGCATAATTTGCATATAAACCATTGTTAAATCCCGTGCAAATAAATCTTAAAAAACATTAAAGATTACTATCAACTAAGTAGTTTTTCCATCAATTCAGTTTTCGATTATTCTTTTTCCATATATTTAATTTTTTACGAAACAAATTTAGTATATAAACTAAATTGATTGTTTGCTTTGTTGATTGTGGTCTATATTGATGGTCTTCTGCAGATCTGTAGAAATATGTACTTTGTCAATGCCAGGTACGTGGGAATTATAATATATTATACATTTTACAATTTTTATTTCTTAGAAAGGAAGAAAATGTAAATTGTTGATGTGCTATTGCTTAATTTGAATGAATCATTGTTAAACCTTGTGCAAACAAATCTCAATTTTACTAATGCTTATCTACTAAGTAGTTTTTCCCAACAATTCAGATTTCGATTATTCTTTTCTGAGACATTTATTAGTTTTAAGGAAAGAATTTCAATATGCACAAACTAAATTGATGGTTAAAATTTCGATGATTTTTCTCATGAGAATGGGTAGTTATTTATTCAACTCCTTTTCCAATAATCAGTGCATATTGTCTTTGAGTAAACAGTACAAAAGTTTTAATCACACAAGTTTCTCTGTTTGTATTTAATATAGGCCTCTAAAGGACTAGTTACTATTGAGCGTGGATAATTAGATGCTGGTTATTTCGAGTACTAACTAATCGGAAAGTAAGGGCAACGAATAAAATTTTCATTGGTGAGGTAATAGTAGGGAACAATGGTAATTGAATGCCGAAATATTTCTACAGTCAGTAATGTGTTATTGGATATAGTTTGTCTACCATTTCATTCCTTTAAAATAAAGTTGAATTGAAATTAGTAGTTTAATCAAATAATCCTGTTTAAATTTATTTTATAATTTTTAAATGAATGTTCTAGTTTTCAATGAATCTTTTGATCGTGTGTAACTGAAGCTTGTTAAACTAATAATTGAAAAATAATACTTTTCCAAATTTCAAATAAATCGTGTAATTGTTCGTTAAATGGTGCAAATAAATTTAACTAATTCTGATAAAAAAATAACTTAACATATTTTATAAATTGTTATCGTATTTATAATTTGTTTGTTACTTTACCATCTATTGAAAGGATTAAAGCATTTTCTTTTGTAAAATAACTTGTTAATACTTCGAATTCGATGATAGAAAGTAAAATAAAATAAATTGTTTAAAACCATCTTCACATAAATAACAAAAGTATATAATTTTAATTTTGTTTTATTGATCGTACTTATATTTTACATATCTGATGCTAATTTTATATTTCAAAGAATGCAATTTTCATTCCAAGATGATTTTTAAAAATAAATGGTTGAAATGGTGATGATTAATTTAAAATTCATACAAATTCGATTTTTTTAATACATTTTAATTATGAGTAAATAGGTTTGCAATAAAAAAATTTTAATGTTTGACTTCATTCCTAGTTGTTTATTTATTTATTTATTTTTGTTCAACATCGCTCGACCTCGTATTCAATTTATTTATATCACAAATAACTCACTGACAGAGAATCTCCTCATTTCTGAAAGCAGTGACTGCAATCGTACGCAGTACTAGCAGTGTGACTGCAAATCGTCTGCAATGTACGCGTAAACGTTAATGTTAAGCCAAGAGGTAGTCATTACAAATTGTTAAGTTCAAAATGATATTCTGATAAAATCACTTAATAGTATTTAGTGTTGTCAACAAAAAAGGCTGCTCCTTTTTCCATGAAAAACTGCTCTTTTTGAGTGAAAAATGAATTCAGAAAAATTTTGATTCTTACGATATTGATGTTATTGTGCTGGTGTGCTACAATTCTGTAGTCCATGTCTTACAGAACTACAATTCTGGGTGGTACCTTGTGGTATTCCAGAGAAATATGTGTCCAGATATAAAAATAATTATAGTTACACTTTTTCGTGACAGTTTTCCTATTGAAAGTCAACTTTCATTACAAACGACTAACCTTTCTGATTGTTTTCCTTCTTTCTTCACATAAAAGTCGTCAAATAACAATAATGAGCCAAAGGAGATTTCTGAGTAAGTAAGAGTGGTATCTCTGATCAATGTGACTTTGAAAATTTCCATTGCAGCCTTTGAGACTCCGCTATTTGCAAGTAGAAGATCTGCGAAATTTATCATTTGGATATAATTTTGTGAGCGTTATTAGCGTACACGTTGCTCTCAAGAACTTTGTATATAATGCGAAATTTGTTTTTAAGCTTTTAAATGTGTCCCAACTTCAAAAGTCTGAGTACCACTTTCTTAAATAATTAATCATTAGTATGATTTAAAGATTAAAACACGCTAACTTGGATTTACTATTTTATTTTATTTAACATAACATTCAGCATTTTATTTTATTTTTCTTTGCCTTTAACAACAACAAATTTACTTAAAAAAAAAAACCCCTCCTCTTATCCAAAAGGTAATAGTCAATTACAAAATTTACCATGATACATCCCTTTTTTAACCATTCCCTTACAATTTCATATATACAGCACTAACACCCATGAGCGTCTTATCATTTGAACACCTAATCACCAGTGTCATTTAAGATTAAAACAGAAAACCCCTCTTGTCACTTAGCAAAGAGGTGCAATTTAGCTGTCTCTGTGCTTAAGAAAAGGTTATGCAAGTTTCTGCGTAATGAAGCTGCAGTTGTGGGATTAGCTGTTTAGTTGGAACAGAATAAATGATTGTTGTTGTTTTTTCCACTGGCGAAATAGATTAAACGCATAACTTATTCATTCAGCACGAATGAATAAAAAAGTACGTTTGGCTTTGTGGAAAAGTTCTTCCACAACTTGTAAATATTTATTACCCTGATTGCTTGTAAGATTTTCTATTCTTTTCTTTTTTTTTTTTTAAGTTTAGGTTTTTAGGATTTTTATAGTGATGAGGTAAATGCTTAGTGATGGGAATTCCAGATTTTTGGGATAAAGAAATAATGTTGTCTCGATGAAGAATGAAGTGCAGAGAAGGAGGTATTTGGAAATGTAAAAGGGGCTTTCAAGTGGTGTAATTCAATAAATTAAGAGTTCTTGCAGTGTGGTTGGTTATAATTTAGTTTTTAAGGAATAATTTTATCTAGCATATAATAAAAGATTTATGTGAAAGATTTGTTTATAATTTCAAGATAAATATGGAAATGTTTTAAAAATCTAGTTTTGCCTCTGATGCATCTACTGATAAAATTATAAGGAATGAAAATTGCATTTTTATTAATATATTGCCAAACATTAAACATTTGTTTTAATAAAATTATTTATTATTTTATTAAAAAGATATTATAAAAAAAAAAGTGATTCATGGAAAAAAATATTTGTATTTATTATACGGTTTTGATTTATTTTTTTGATATTTACTTCATCAGTTGTTCCTGTCCGTTAATTTTTTTTCTTCTGTTTACATTTCAGTCACTATTAACTGTTTAATTGCATACATAATGGTATGCTAATAAAATAAAAAATTCTAGAAATTATTTCTTAAAATTGATTGATGAAGTTATAACATGTAAAGCCTTAATGTCTTCATAATATATTTACCATCTGGATAGAACTATGAGGCGTTAGTAGAGGTTTATTATTTCTCAAGAAATTTGTATATAGTGCATCTATAGATATTTCTAGGCTTTTAAATGTGCCCCAACTTCAAAAACTTTGAGAACCACTTGCTTTAACAATTAATCATCAGTATTATTTAAGATTAAAACTTCTAACTGAGATTTATACTTTTATTTTATTCAACACAAGGGTTAGCATTTTATTTTATTTTTCTTTGCCTTTAACAAGAAATTTAATTTACAAAAAAAAGGCTCCTCTAATCCAAGATAGTAAGTAGTCAATTAAAATATTTACCATGATGTACCTAATTTTGTCGACCACTCCTTCACAATGTAATATGTACAACACTAACACTCATGAGCTTCTTATCATTCGAACACCTAAGAACTGTAGTGCGGCTACAATTATTTCTAATCTTCTAAATGGGCCCCAACTTCAAACAGGGTGAGAACCACTACCATAACTATTCATCTTTTAAGATTAAACTCGCTAACTACGATATACTATTTTATTTTATTAATATAACATTTTCCTTTTTATTTTATTTCTGCTTTCCCTTTCAAAACTAATTTACTTTACAAAAAAAAGGCTCCTCTAATCCAAGACAAAAGTGAATTACAAAATTTAATAATGATGTGCCCAAATTTTTTTACCATTCCTTCACAATTTCATACATACAAAACGAACTGACATAAACGTCTTATCACTTGAACACCTAACCATTATAGTACGCCTACAATTATTTCTAGGCTTTTAAATGGTGAGAAATTACTGTAAATATTGATCATTTATATCATTTCAACTAACATTGGCATTGTTAGGATGTACAATTGGCTTTTTTTAAAGAAACTTTTATCATTTTAATTTATTTCTTTTTTGCCTTTAGAATAAATTTACTTTACAAAAAAAAGGCTCCTCTAATCCAAGATAGTAGTCAATTACAATATTTAACGTGATGTACTGAATTTTTTTACCATTCCTCCCCAATTTCATATATATTCGTACAACACTAAGACCCATGAGTGTCTTATCACTTGAACACCTAATCACTAGTGTCCTTTAAGATTAAAACAGAAAACGCAAGCCCCCCCTCTTGTCACTTAGCAAAGAGGTGCAATTTAGGGCTGTCTCTGTGCTTAAGAAGGTTATGCAAGCTGAAGTCAATTGTACTATAAGAAAAGGTTATGCAAGTGTCCTTTAAGTTTCTCCCCTCCCCTCTTGTCACTTAGCAAAGAGGTGCAGGCTGTTGTAAGAAAAGGGGAGTTTCTGCCTAATGAAGCTCCAGTTGTTAGTTGGAACAGAATAAATGATTGTTGTTGTTGTTTTTCACTGGCGAGATAGATTAAACGCATAACTTATTCATTCAGCGCGAATGAATAAATGACATTTGGCTTTGTGGAAAAGTTTTTCCACAACTTGTAAATATTTATTACCCTGATTGCTTGTAAGATTTTCTTTTCTTTTCTTTTATTTGGTTTTGGCTTTTGGTATTTCTATTGTGATGAGGTAAATTCTTAGTGATGGGAATTCCAGATTTTGTGGGATGAAGAAATAATGCTGTCTCCATGAAGAATGAAGGACAGAAAAGGAGGTATTTTAAAATGTGAAGGAGCTTTAAAGTTGTGCATTTCAATAAATTAAGAGTTGCATCGTAGTGTGGTTAGTTAGTGCGGTTGTTGTGATATAGTTTTCATTGAATTTTGTATGTAGCACACATAATGAAATATTTGCACGAAATGTATTTTTATCTATATTAGTTTAGAGTTAAAGATGAATATGGAAATGTTTTAAAATTCTGATGCAAAACAAATGTGATTCCTACTAGGATGTAGGTGAATAAAGATTGTACAATAAAAACATGTTCATAGTAGCTGTATAAAGATGACCGTCCAATGAAGAAATGAACTAAAGAAAAGAATGGTGCACTGACAACAACAAAAAAATTAACTGATGAATGTGTAAAAGCGAATAAAATTTAACTAGGATGGCTCATGTTTGCCGCTAAACTAAGTGTGTGAATGAAGTTGAGTATTACAACATTGCACAACATTTGAGAAAAGATACATCTTCCTGATATGTGAGTATATAGCTTTTGAAAAGTTTACAAAAGAAAAATAGCTTTTTAATAAAAGGAATTCAGATGAAAGAGCTACAAATAAATCTTTTAAATTGGTGGAGCAACTACACAAATAAGGCGTGATAGTCAGTCAAAAAAAAATAATTATAAAAAAACAACTTTTAATTGTTACAGAAATTCTTTTCGATGGGTGAAATTATACACAAAAATGTATTCGTTTTTCTCAATTGCTCTATAAGTATTTCAAGTAATAGAAGATTAAACTTGATTTATGCACTTATAACAACAAAACAAATTTTATTAGATTGGTAAATATGGTTTATGGTTTTCATTCCTTTTTTACATCTCTTCATTTTGAAAATTCTGTTTTAAATTTTAAAATATTTTAAATCATTTCCATATTTTTCATGTACCGCATCGTAAATTGTGAAAAAAATAAAATTAGTATACATCACAGGTATAAATGTGATGTATGCTAATTTTATTCTTTGTAATACACTCACGTCCATAAATTAAGGATAATGAAGTTCAGTCAAAGAAAGAGACAGAAGCAAAACAAATTTGACTTATTTTAAAGTCTATTTGTTAAACAAAAGGTAAAGAGCAAAAAAATGATGCTATATGTTTGACATAATTAATAAAAATTGTGATTTTTACTCCCCTGGAGCAAATTTCAAAAAAGAACCTATTTACAAAAAACAGTATAACATGGTTAGTATGATGGTTAATATGGAGTATGTCTCCTGGACGATGCAATACAGGCCTTACAACGCCTAGGCATGCTGAGTATCAAATTATCAATCTGATCTTGAGGGAATATTACACCACTCATCAAGCAATGCCCTCCGAAGTTCCGGTTGACAGGTTCACGGGCTGCAATTCGTCGGCCAAGCATATCCTACACATGCTCTATTGGATTCAAGTCCGGTGAGTATACTGGCCAATCCATATGGGGATATCCTCCAATTAAAGGCATTCGTCTACAATGTTTGCACGGTGAGAACGGGCGTTTGAAAACATCACACAAAACCACTGTTGCGGTGTCTTCAATGCATGCTCTCTACTCCAGGTTAATCGCAGGCGACAGTGAGTTGCGGTAAGTGGAACACATCTGACAGGACTACGGGCATATAGACCAATGTTCCTAAGCGTCTGTACACGGTTTGCCTTGAAACTGTCGTACCGGTAGCTGACGAGACAGGTCTGATGCTGTGCTCCGTCTGTTTCTTTTGGCAGTAACTGCTAAATACCGGTCCTCATTCGGCGATGTAACTCGGGGGGCGACCTGTGCTGTAACATCTACTTACATTACCATCATCTTGGAATCGTTGCCAAAGCCTGGAGATGACACTCTGGGCGATTCCAAGTTCCTCGGATACTTCCAGCTGGGTAGGTCCACATTCCAGTCGTTCGATAATTCTACCACGTAAAAAATCATCCAAATGCTTCCTTTGTGCCATAACTTTGCGGTTATTGCACTGAAAGGCTTTTAAAGCGTGTGTGAACAATTTTACTTCTTTGCCACTATTCCTTATATACCCCTCTCTTACACTCTCGTCATTGTGACGTACTATCCGCGCCATCTGGTGGTTTCCTGTAATTTGCATATTCTTCTTCAAGATGTGTGTGATAATTCTACAGGTGAAATTTTTATTTTAGAGTTCAATTTCTGTGTGATTCTGAATTATCCTTAATTTATGGACATGAGTGTAAAATAAATGCCCGGTAACAAAAATTATATTTACTGATCATTATTTGCAAAAATATATTATAAATATCTCGCATTTATAACTTTTGCCTTTCTTCTCAAATAATGAATTATCCCTTATTTAAATATTGTCGTTTAAATATTTACCGGAATTCCTTTTACGAACGCAAATATTTGAAAGTAATTTCGCGAATTGTAGTATATTTTGCATATAAGTTTAATCAATAAAGTTTTATGAAAATTTAATATTTTTTAAAAACATATTTAGAATAACAAAACTTATCATAATTTCACAAATATTTATTTAAATTAATTCTTTGTCAAATATGTGAAACAAAATTCAATAAACCAGTAATTAACCATTTTAAACTTAAAATGAAATTAATATTTTTTTTTTCTATCCATCTATTAGATTTATGCTTATTATCGGTTAGTTTTTAATTTTTATAATGCTATCATTTCGAAGATGCCATAAAATAAAATAAAAATGAATTTATGTTACTCGAGTGTTTGAATTTAATTTGAATTTTAAGATAATAATCACACCCCAGGGAAAAATAAACATCAACCCAAATGAATAATAAAATCTCTTAATTTTGGTATTCCTTTTTGTTGTATTTAGTTACGAAAAAAAAAAAAGGCGAAAAGAATGCACATTAACATTAACTTCTCTTCCAGGAATAATGAAATTACTTTATTAGAATTTTCTGACAAGCAGTCATTAATTAAGTTTAATGAGTAAATGTATTTAACGCCATGTTTTTCAAAAACGCTCGTTAGTAACTATTTATGTGAGAAATGTATATGGCTCCCAAAAAATAAAAAAACTTGCAGAAAACACTTTAGAAATGCTCTTACAAAAAGGAATAAAAAAGATACGTTAAAACAATGGAGAAAATTTCCGAGATGCAAACATTTTTAGAGCTCGTCTCTTTAATAGAGCTGTTTTTTAATGCATCCGAATTTCATAGTTGCGCGTTGTTATTAATGTGAGTATAAATGAGCTTTTTCTTTGTTAATTAATTGTGCTCTTTTGTTTGATATTGTAAAAGTTTTGCGAGTTTTTCTGCCTGAAGAGGTTTTATTTGGAATTGTTGAGTCATTTTTTTTTTCAAAAGTATGTCAGGAATGAATGAATTTTTAATTGGTTTTGGAAAAATTGCTATATCTTGCAGCTGTTTTTGTTTCAGATGTCTGAAAATACGCTTAATTTGATATTAAATAGGCTTCCTTTGTATAAGATAATAACCCATAAGTTGTTATCTTTTCTTTATTTGCTGCATTGTTTTAATTTTTTTCTGCTTTTACCATCAAGTTGAATATAAAAATAACAGTCCATACTTTAGTATTTCGAGTTTTGTTCTCTCATAAAGTGTGAATGTTTCAGGAAATTGCAAACATTTCAATCAGCAATATTGTTAAAGTTATTTCTATTATTTTTTTATTATCTCTATTGTCTTGATTCTTATTTTTGGAAATTGCAAATTCAGCAATGTTGTTATTAGCATTGCAAGGAATGTCTAGTAGGTGGATGAGTCAAGTATACAAATAACGCGTGACAGGCAATAACAAACATCTCCATAATAGCTATATAAAGATGACAGGCTATTATTGAAATGAATCAAAGGAAAAAAATGGTGTTCTACTACAACAACAACAACAAATTAACAGATGAATGTGTAAAACGTTCTAAAACCGGATAAAAGTGAACTATGATCATGTTTGTCACTACTTCAAGAGTGTGAATAAAGTAAAAATTTAATTAGGGCATTACATTTGTGAAAGTTGCATGTTGCCCGATATGTGAGTTGGAGAATTTTACTTTTTTGAAGCTTACCTTTTTCTTTGCAAATTAATTATGCCTTTTTGTTTGATATTGTAAAAGCGTTAAGAGATTTTCTGTCTGAAGAGGTTTTATAGTGGAATTGTTGAGCAATTTTTTTGAGAATGTATAGTATGAATGAATGAACTTTTAATTGGTTATGCAAAAATTTCTATATCATGCAGCTGTTTTGTTTCAGATGTTTAAAAATATGCTTGATTTGATATTAAATAGGTTTCGTTTTGAATAAGTGAAAAATGGATAGTTTTCATTGGTTATTGCATTGTTTTAATTATTGTATGTTTTTACTGTCACGATGAAATATGAAGCTAATCATTCATAATACTTTAGTATGTCTAGTTTTGTTCTTGTATTAAGTTTCTTTGACGGTTAGTTATAGAACAAATATTTTACTGACAGTTAATTTTTATGTTTCCATTAAATATTTATAGCTTTTTTCAGCAAAATTTTAAACCAATTTCATCATAGAAATTTGCAATATTTATAGTACGTTTGAGTTGCTTAAGTTGGTCTTAAATACGCTTCCTTTTGTATAATAGAAAAACTGATGTTTTTTTTTTTTTTTTACTATTAAGTTGCATATAAACGAAGTATAATTAATATTTTTGTTTAGAAAAAGGAGAATAGCCATTTAATAACATGAATGCGGATGGAAGAACTACAAATAAATGTATCGATTGGTTGAGCAAGTATACAAATAACGCGTGACAGGCAGCCAAAAAAATTCTTATAAAAATTCAACTTTTAATTGTTACAGATGTTCTTTTTTAATATGAGGAAAATTATACAAAAAAAAATATCCCTCGTTTTTCTCAATTGCTCAATAACTATTTCTAGAAGACTCACTTCTAGAAGATTTACGCACTTATAACAACAAAACAAATTTTGTTAGATTGGTAAATAGGGTTTATGTCTTTCATTTTTTTTTCCCCTCTCTTCATTTTGAGAATTCTGTTTTAACCTTTGAAATATTTTAAATCATTTGCATATTTTTCAAGAACTGCATCGTAAATTGTGAGAAAGAATAAAATTAGCATAAATCATAGGCAGGAAAAATAAACGCCCTGTAACGAAATTATATTTACTGATCATCATTTGCAAAAATATATATTATAAATATCTCGCATTTATAATGGTTGCTTTTTTCTTCTCAAATAATGAATTATCCCTTATTTAAATATTTTCTTTTAAATATTTACCGGAATTCCTTTTACGACCGTAAATATTTGAAAGTAATTTCATGAATTGCATTTACATGCATTTATTGCTACTACATTTGCATATAAGTTCAATAAATAAAGTTTTATGATATTTAATATTTTTTAAAAACATATTTACAATACCAAATCTTATTATAATTCCGCAAATATTTATTTAAATTAATTCTTTGTTAAATATGTAAAACAAAATTCAATAAACCAGCAATTAAAACTTTTAAACTTAAAATGAAATTATTATTTTTTGGCATCCATGAATTAGATTTTTACTTTTTATCGGGTAGTGTTTAATTTTAATAATGCTATCATTTCGGAGATGCCATCAAACAAAATAACAATGAATTTTTTTGACTTGAGTGTTTGAATTTAATTTGAATTTTAAGATAATAATCACACCCTAGGGAAAAATAAACATCAACACACATGAATAATAAAAGCTCTTAATTTTGGTATTCTATTTTGTTGTGTTTACTTACGAAAAAAATGGCGGAAAGAATGCACATTAACATTAACATCTCTTCCAGGAATAACGAGATTACTTTATTAGAATTTTCTGACAAACAGTCGTTAATTAAGCTTAATGAGTAAATGTATTTAACGCTATGTTTTTCAAAAACGCTCGTTAGTAACTAGTTACGTGAGAAATGTATATGGCTCCCAAAAAATAAAAACTTGCAGAAAACACTTTAGGAAATGCTCTTACAAAAAGGAATAAAAAAAAGATACGTTAAAACAATGGAGGAAATTTCCGAAATGCAAGCATTTTTAGAGCTCGTCTCTTTAATAGAGCTGTTTTTTAATGCATCCGAATTTCATAGTTGCGCGCTGTTATAAAAAGTATAAATGAGCTGTTTTCTGAGTATAAAGGAGCTTTTTCTTTGCGAATTAATTGTGCTCTTTTGTTTGATGTTGTAAACGCTTTGAGAGCTTTTCTGTCTGAAGAGGTTTTATTGTATAATTGTTGAGTCTTTTTTTTGAAAGAGTTTGGTATGAATGAATGAACTTTTAATTGGTTTTGAAGATTGCTATATCATGCAGCTGTTTTGTTTCAAATGTTTGAAAATATGCTTATTTTCATATTAAACAGACTTCTTTATATAAGATAATAACCCATAAGTTATTATATTTTCTTTTGTTTGCTGCATTGCGTTAATTTTTTTTTTTTTTTTTTTTGGTTTTTACTATCAAGTTGAATATAAAAAAGAACAGTAATTAATACTTTAGAGTTTCAAGTTTTGTTTTTCTTAAAGTTTGAATGTTTCAGGAAATTAAAAATATTTTAATCGGCAATATTATTAATGTTAACGTTATTTCCATCATTTTTATTAACTCTACTGTTATGATTATAGTTTTATGAAATCGCAAAATCAGCAATGTTGTTATTAGCATTGCAACTAATGTCTAGTAGGCGGATGAAGAATCTACAATAACAAATATCTCCATAATAGCTATATAAAAGAGGACAGTCCATCATTGAAATAAACCAAAGAAAGAAATGGTGGCTTACAACAACAACTACAAATTAAAAAATGAATGTGTAAATCTGTAAATGAATGATAAAAGTGAAATATATTCATGTTTGTTACTGCTTCAAGTCTGAGAATGAAGTAGAAAATTAAATTGTTGCATTACAATTGAGAAAGTTACCTCTTGCCCGATTTGTCAGTTAGAAAATTTTCACTTTTGAAGCTTAATTTTACGGTCGATTAGACCGGGATCTTCAGTTTAACGTGGATTCCGAACAACCATGCCAGTCAAGATTCGAACCTGAAACTTGTGGTACCAAAGGCTAGAGCTCTAGCCAATTGGCCATCACAATTTTTAATTTCTTAAAGGAAAGAAAATTAAATTGTTTATCTACTACAGCTTAATATTTATATACCATTATTAAACATCGTGCAAATAAATCTTAATACATTAATGCATATTTGCTAAGAAGTTTTCCCAACAATTCAGATTTTGATTATATTTTTTCCAAGACACTTATTAGTTTTACGATGAGAATTCTAATATGCAAACTAAATTGATGGTTAAAATTTCGATGATTTTTCTCGCGAGAATGGGTAGTTTATAATTTATTCAACTCCGTTTCCAATAATCAGTGCATATTGTCTTTGAGCAAACAGTACAAAGTTTTAATCACACAATTCCTCTGTTTGTATTTAATATACTCCAAAAGGACTAGTTACTATTGAGCGTGGATAATTAGATGCTGGTTATTTCGAGTACTAACTAATCGGAAAGTAAGGGCAACGAATAAAATTTTCATTGGAATGGTAATTACCTTTGTAGGGAACAATGGAAATTTGAAATGGCGAAATATTTCTACAGTCAATAATGTGTTACTGGATATAGTTTGCCTACCCTTTCATTCCTTTAAAATAAAGTTGAATTGAAATTAATAGTTTAATCGAATAATCCTGTTTTACTTAAAAATTTTTAAATGATTTTTAATTTCTATTTGTCAATGAATCTTTTAGTCATGTATTTAATTAAGTGATGACTGAAGCTTGTTTAACTGATAGTTGAAAATAAAGTTTATTTTGGGATTTTAAGTACTTTTTCTAATTTCAAATAAATCGTGTAATTCTTTGCTAAATGTTACAATAGATTAAACCTATTCTTATAAAATTATTAATTAATGCTGATGATGATTTTCATAGGAAATGTGAATTTGGCAAAATATCTGCATACTATATGCATTAAATTAGGAATGATTATTTTCTTGCCACGTAAACAATGTAAGCAACTTATTATTTTGTAGCTGAAAGATATTACTTGTATTAACATATTTTTAAATTAAATTTATTTGAAAATTGAAATTATTAATTTCGTAATTTTTAAAACTATTAATTTTTAAATTAAGAAATTAATTAAAATTGAAATTAATTAATCTATTAAACTTCCAAATAATTGAGTATTACATTGGTTATAGTGAATATATAATATATTGTGATTTTCAATGTTAAAAAAAGTTTTCATTTTAACCTTTGAGACTCCCGCCATCTATAAGTAGTAGTCTGCAGAATTTATCATCTGGATATAAAACCAGAGCGGTAGTAGCGAATTCTTATTTCTCCAAGTTTGTATATAATGCGCCTACTATTATGTGTAGATTTTGAAATGCGTCTTAACTTCAAAAAGTGTGAGAACCACTTTCTTTAACAGTTAATCATTAGTATCATTAAAGATTAAAATTCTCTAGCCTTGGATGTACTATTTTATTTTTGTAACATAACATTTAGCATTTTATTTTCTTTTTTTCTTTGCCTTTTAACAACAAATTTACTTTACAAAAAAGGCTCCTCCAATCCAAGGTAGTAGTAGTCAATTACAAAATTTACCGTGATGTACCCAAATTTTTACCACTCCTTCACAATTCCATATATACAACACTAACACCCATGAGCGTTTATCACGTGAACACCTAATCTCTATAATGCACCTACAATTTATTTTTATTCTTCGAAATGGAACAGAACTTCAAAAAGTGTGAGAACCACTATTATAACTACTAATCATTAGTATCATTTAAGATTAAACTCACTAACTTAGTCGTACTATTTTATTTTTTAACATAACCTTTAACGTTTTTTTTTTATTCGTTCTTTGTCTTTAACAACAAATTTACTTTACAAAGAAAAAGCTCCTCTAATCCTAGATAGTAGCCAATTACAATATTTACCATGATTCCTCAATTTTTTTCAAAATTTCCCCTACAGTTCCATGTATGCAACATCATCACCCATGTGCGTCTTATCACTATAGTGTGCCTATAATTATTTCTAGGCATCTAAATGTATCCCAACTTCAAAAAGTCCGAGATCCACTTTCTTTAACAATTGATCATTAGTATCATTTAAGAGTAAAACTCGCTAACTTTTTGATTTATTATTTTATTTTTTTAACATAACGTTTATAATTTTATTTTACTTCTTATTTGACTTTAATAACAATTTTATTTTACAAATAAAAGGCTCCTCTAATCCAAGATAGTAGTCAATTACATTTACCATGATGTACCCAATTTTTTCGAACTTTCCTCCTCAATTTCATATATACAACAACTGTGAGCGTTTTAACACTTGAACACCTAATCAATATAGTGTGACTGCATTATTTCTAAACTTCTAAATTGACCCCAACTTCTAAAAGTGTGACAACCACCACTGCAATTATTGATCATTTAAGATTAAAACTCGTTAACTTAGATCTATTATTTTATTTTATTTAACATAACATTTAGCATTTCATTTCTTCTTTGCCTTTACAACAAATTTACTTTACAAAAAAAAAAAAAAAAAAAGTCTCCTATAATCCAAGACAGTAAGTAGTTAATTACAAAATTTCCATGATGTACCCATTTTTTTCGACCATTCCTCCCCAATTCTATATATACTATACTGACACTCATGGAAGTCTTATCATTACACCTAATCACTATAATGCGCCTCAATTATTTCTGGACTTCTACATGGAACCCAACTTCAAAAGGGTAAGAACCACTACTATAACTATTAATCATTAGTATCATTTCAGATTATATTTGTTAATTACGATAAACTAATGTATTTTTTTTTAACATAGCATTTAATATTTTATTTTATTTCTGCTTTATATTTAACAACTAATTTACTTTACAGTAAGATGTTCCTCTAATCCAAGATAGCAAGATTTAACCCAATTTGTTACAGCCATTCCCCCTAAAATTATTTTTTATTACAATTATTTCTAATCTTAAATGGGTCCCATTTTCAAAAAGTGCCAGATTTTAACCACCTTTACTTACTTACCACTATCAATAGTTACAGAACTTTACCACTACTGTAACTATTAATCATTAGTATCATTTCAGATGAAAATCGCTAACTTCGATGTACTATTTTTATATTCGTAACATAGCATTTAACATTTTATTTTATTCCTTCTTTATTTTTAACATCAAATTTAATTTACAAAAAGAGGCTCCTGTAATTCAAGATTGACAATTACAAAATTTACCATTATGTAACGAAGATGTTTCGACCATTCCTCAGTAATTCCATGTATACAACACTATCAGCAACGAGCTTCTCCTCCTTGAACACCTAATGGACTCCAACTTCAAAAAGTGTGACAAACCACTACTGTAACTATTAATCATTGGTACTATTACCGACTAAACTCGCTAGCTTGATGTGCTATTTTATTTTTTAGCATAACTTTTACAATTTTATTTTATTTCTTTTTTTGCCTTTTAATAACAAATTTACTTTACAAAAAAAGGCTCCTCTAATCCAAGATAGCAGTCAATTAAAAAATGTACCATGATGCATCCAATTTTTTTATCACTCCTTCATATTTCATATATACAACACTAACAGCCATCAGCGCCTTATCCTTCGAACACCTAATCACTAGTGTCATTTAAGATTAAAACAGAAAACCTCTTGTCACTTAGCAAAGAGGTGCAAATTTAGGCTGTCTCTGTGCTTAAGAAAAGGTTATGCAAGTTTCTGCCTAATGAAGCTGCATTTGTGGGATTAGCTGTTTTTCTAGGAACAGAATAAATGATTGTTGTTTTTTTTCACTGGCGAAATAGATTAAACGCATTGACTTTATTCAATAGGCACGAATGAATAAAGTAAGTACGTTTGGCTTTGGAAAAGTACTTCCACAACTTGTAAATATTTATTACCCTGATTGCTTGTAAGATTTTCTTTCTTTTTTTTCTTTCTTTTTTTTTAGCTTAGGCTTTTGGGATTTTTATAGTGATGAGGTAAATTCTTAGTGATGGAAACTCCAGATTTTGTGGGATGCAGAAATAATGTTGTCTCGATGAAGAATGAAGTGCAGAAAAGGAGGGGTATTTGAAAACGTAAAAGAGGTTTTAAAGTTGTTTATTTCAATTAATGAAGAGTTGTTGTGGTGTGGTTGGTTTAATTCTAGTTTTCTTTGAATCTTTTATATAGCACGTGTATTAAAATATTTACGCAAAATGTATTTATATTAGATTTATTTATTACAATATGAATATGGAAATGTTTTAAAATTTGATGCAAAACAAATGTGATTGGTGCAAGGATGTAGGTGAGTAAAGATTGTATAATAAAAAATCTCTATAGTAACTGTATAAAGATGACCGTCCATTGAAGTAATGAACCAAAGAAAAGAATGGTGCTCTGACAACAACAAAAAAAAATTAATAGATGAACGTGTAAAAACCAAATAAAAATGAACTAGGATAGTTCATGTTTGCCACTACACCAAGTGTGAATGAATGAAGTAGAACATTACAACATTGCATTACATTTGTGAAAGATGCTTCTTGCCTGATATGTGAGTTTTGAAAAGCTTTTGAAAGTTTGAAAAAGGAAAATAGCCTTTTAATAAAAATCAATGCGGAAAGAGCTACATATAAAAGTTTCGATTGATGGAAAATGTACACAAATAACGCGTGGTAGGTAGACAAAAATATTCTTATAAAAATAAACTTTTAACTGCATTCAAAACGAGGAAAATCATACAAAAAACCCCTCTTTTTTCTCATTTGCTCAATAAATATTTCTAAAAGATTCACGTGATTTACGCACTTACTATAAATACAAAGAAATTTTATTAAATTGGTAAATATGGTTTATGGCTTTTCAGTCCTTTTTTCTTTCTCTACATTTTGAGAATTCTGTTTTAACCTTTGAAATATTTTAAATCATTTTCCATATTTTTCAAGTACTGCATCGTAAATTGTGAGAAAGAATAACAAAATTAGCATAAATCAAAAGCAAGAAAAATAAATGCCCGGTAACAAAATTATATTTACTTATCATTATTTGCAAAAATATATTATAAATATCTTGTATTTAAAACTGTTGCTTTTTTTCTCCAATAATGTATCATCCCTTGTTTAAATATTTTCTTTGAAATATTTACCGATTCCTTTTTACGACCGCAAATATTTGAAAATAATTTCGCGAATTGTATTTACATGCATTTATTGGTAGTATATTTGCATATAAGTTCAATAAATAAAGTTTTATGAATATTTGATATTTTTAAAAACATACCTACAATAACAAAACTTATCATAATTTCGCAAATATTTATTTAAATTAATTCTTTGTCAAATATGTGAAACAAAATTCAATAAACCAGCAATTAAAACTTTTAAACTTAAAATGAAATTATTATTTTTGGCATCCATGAATTAGATTTTTACTTTTATAGGGTAGTTTATAATTTTAATAATGCTATCATTTCGGAGATGCCATAAAACAAAATAAAATGAATTTATGTGACTCGAGTGTTTGAATTTAATTTGAATTTACGATAATAATCACACCCCAGGGAACAATAAACATCAACCCAAATGAATAATAAAAGCTCTTAATTTTGGTATTCCTTTTTTGTTGTGTTTACTTACGAAAAAAAAATGGCAGAAAGAATGCACATTAACATTAACTTCTCTTCCAGGAATAATGAAATTGCTTTATTAGAGTTTTCTGACAAGCAGTCATTAATTAAGTTTAATGAGTAAATGTATTTAACGCTATTGTTTTTCAAAACCCTCGTTAGTAACTATTTACGTGAGAAATGTATATGGCTCCCAAAAATAAAAAAAAAACTTACAGAAAACACTTTAGGAAATGCTCTTACAAAAGGAATAAAAGATACGTTAAAACAATGGAGAAAATTTCCGAAATGCAAACATTTTTAGAGCTCGTCTCTTTAATAGAGCTGTTTTTTTATGCATCCGAATTTCATAGTTGCGCGTTGTTATTAATGTGAGTATAAATGAGCTTTTATTTGTTAATTATTTGTGCTCTTTTGTTTGATATTGTAAAAGTTTTGAGAGTTTTTCTGCCTGAAGAGGTTTTATTGTGGAATTGTTGAGTCATTTTTTTTTTCAAAAAGTATGTCAGGAATGAATGAATTTTTTAATTGATTTTGGAAAAATTGCTATATCTTGCAGCTGTTTTGTTTCAGATGTCTGAAAAACATACTTAATTTGATATTAAATAGGCTTCCTTTGTATAATAACCCATAAGTTGTTACCTTTTCTTTATTTGCTGCATTGTTTTTAATTTTTTTCTGCTTTTACTATCAAGTTGAATATAAAAGAATAGTCCATACTTTAGTATTTCGAGTTTTGTTCTCTCATAAAGTGTGAATGTTTCAGGAAATTGCAAACATTTCAATCAGCAATATTG
Source organism: Caerostris extrusa (assembly GCA_021605095.1). NCBI lineage: Eukaryota > Metazoa > Arthropoda > Arachnida > Araneae > Araneidae > Caerostris > Caerostris extrusa. The sequence goes on from BPLR01000651.1 coordinate 103,233, forward strand.
TTAAAAGTTATTTCTATTATTTTTTTTATCTCTATTGTCATGATTCTTATTTTGGAAATTGCAAAATTCAGCAATGTTGTTATTAGCATTGTAAGGAATGTCTAGTAGGTGGATGAGGAATGTACAATAACAAACATCTCCATAATAGCTATATAAAGATGACAGTTTATTATTGAAATGAATCAAAGGAAAAAATGGTGTTCTACTACAACAACAACAAATTAACAGATGAATGTGTAAAACGTTCTAAAACCGGATAAAAGTAAACTATGATCATGTTTGTCACTACTTCAAAGTGTGAATGAAGTATAAAATTTAATTTGTGCATTACATTTTTGAAAGTTGCATGTTGCCCGATATGTGAGTTGGAGAATTTTAATTTTGAAGCTTACCTTTTTCTTTGCAAATTAATTATGCCCTTTTGTTTGATATTGTAAAAGCGTTAAGAGATTTTCTGTCTGAAGAGGTTTTATAGTGGAATTGTTGAGCAATTTTTTTTTTTTTTTGAGAATGTATAGTATGAATGAATGAACTTTTAATTGGTTATGCAAAAATTTCTATATCATGCAGCTGTTTTGTTTCAGATGTTTGAAAATATGCTTGATTTGATATTAAATAGGTTTTCTTTTGTATAAGTGAAAATGGATAGTTTTCATTGGTTATTGCATTGTTTTAATTATTGTATGTTTTTACTGTCACGATGAAATATGAAACGAATCATTCTTAATGCTTTAGTATGTCTAGTTTTGTTCTTGTATTAAGTTTCTTTGACGGTTAGTTATAGAACAAATATTTTACTGACAGTTAATTTTAATGTTTGCATTAAATATTTATATCTTTTTCAGCAAAATTTTTAAACCATTTTCATCATAGATATTTGCAATATTTATAGTATGTTTGAGTTGCTTAAGTTGGTCTTAAATACGCTTCCTTTTTGTATAATAGAAAAACTGATGTTTGTTTTTTTACTATTAAGTTGCATATAAGCGAACCATCATTAATATTTTTGTTTAGAAAAAGGAGAATAGCCGTTTAATAACATGAATGCGGATGAAAGAACTACAAATAAATGTTTCGATTGGTTGAGCAAGTATACAAATAACGCGTGACAGGCAGCTAAAAAAATTCTTATAAAAATTCAACTTTTAATTGTTACAGATGTTCTTTTAATATGAGGAAAATTATACAAAAAAATATCCCTCGTTTTTCTGAATTGCTCAATAACTATTTCTAGAAGACTCACTTCTAGAAGATTTACGCAATTATAACAACAAAACAAATTTTTGCTAGATTGGTAAATATGGTTTATGTCTTTCATTCTTTTTTTCCCCTCTCTTCATTTTGAGAATTCTGTTTTAACCTTTGAAATATTTTAAATCATTTGCATATTTTTTTCAAATACTGCATCGTAAATTGTGAGTAAGAATAAAATTAGCATAAATCACAGGCAAGAAAAATAAACGCCCTGTAACGAAATTATATTTACTGATCATCATTTGAAAAATATATATTATAAATATCTCGTATTTATAAATGTTGCTTTTCTCAAATAATGAATTATCCCTTATTTAAATATTTTCTTTTAAATATTTACCGGAATTCCTTTTTACGACCGTAAATATTTGAAAGTAATTTCGCAAATTGCATTTACATGCTTTTTTATTGGTAGTATATTTGCATATAAGTTTAATAAATAAAGTTTTTATGAATATTTAATGTTTTTTAATTACATATTTAAAATACCAAAACTTATCATAATTCCGTAAATATTTATTTAAATTAATACTTTGTTAAACATGTAAAACAAAATTCATTAAACGAGTAATTAAAACTTTTAAACTTTAAATGAAATTACTATTTTTATATCTATGTATTAGATTTATGCTTATTATAGGGTCATTTTTTTAATTTTTATAATGCTATCTTTTCGGAGATGCCATAAAATAAAATAAAAATGAATTTATGTGACTCGAGTGTTTAATTTAATTTGAATTTTAAGATAATAATCACACCCCAGGGAAAATAAACATCAACCCAAATGAATAATAAAAGCCCTTAATTTTGGTATTCTTTTTGTTGTGTTTACTTATGAAAAAAATGGCGGAAAGAATGCACAATAACATTAACTCCTCTTCTAGGAATAATGAAATTACTTTATTGAATTTTCTGACAAGCAGTCATTAATTAAGTTTAATGAGTAAATGTATTTAACGCCATGTTTTTCAAAAACGCTCTTTAGTAACTATTTACGTGATAAATGTATATGGCTCCCCAAAAAATAAAACTTGCAGAAAACACTTTAGGAAATGCTCTTACAAAAAGGAATAAAAAAGATACGTTAAAACAAGGAAGAAATTTCGAAATGCAAACATTTTTAGAGCTCGTCTCTTTAATAGAGCTGTTTTTTAATGCATCCGAATTTCATAGTTGCGCGTTGTTATTAACGTGAGTATAATGAGCTTTTTCTTTGCAAATTAATTGTGCTCTTTTGTTTGATATTGTAAAAGCTTTAAGTGTTTTTCTGTTTGAAAAGGTTTTATTCTGGAATTGTTGAGTAATTCTTTAAAAAAAAAAGCACAGGAATAAATGTTAATTGGTTTTGCAATATTGCTATATCATGCAGCTGTTTTGTCTCAGATGTTTGAAAATATGCTTAATTTGTTATTAAATAGGTTTTCCTTTTGTATAAGAGAAAAATTGATGCTTATCTTTTTTTTTTTTTTTTTTTTTTTTTTTTATATCAATTTGAATGTAAAAAGACCATTCCTTTATACTTTAGTATCTCATTTTTTAAAGTTAATTATAGAAAACGTTTTATTGGTATTTAATTTTTCCAATATATATATTTGTTTTTCTATATATCTATAAATTTTTAATAAAATTTTAAACCATATTCTTCATATAAATTTGCTATATTTATATTAAAACATTTGAAAATGTGCTTAGGTTGATATTAAATATGTTTTTTTGTATAAGACCAGCATATGTTTTTATATAAGACCAGCATATGCAGCCTTTTTGTATAAGTATCAGCAGATCATATTAATGCATCCTAAAAATTAATGTTTAATTATGTATGCATTAAAAATTAATGCATCCGAATTTCATAGTTGCGCGTTGTTATTCATAAAGTATAAATGAGCTTTTTTCTTTGCAAATTAATTGTGCTTTTTGTTTGATATTGTAAGAGCTTCGAGTTTTTCTGTGTTTGAAAAGGTTTTATTGTGGAATTGTTGAGTCATTTTTTTTTTTTTTTTTGTAAAAGTATCTCGAATGAATGAATGGCGATTTTAATTGGTTGGAAAAATTGGTATATCGTACACGCTGTTGTGTTTCAGATGTTTAAAAATACCACTTAATTTGATATTGTGGTTCCTTTTGTATAAGAGGTCAAATTGATGGTTTTCTGTGTTTGCATTGTTTTATTATTGCTCATTTTTGTTTTTACTATCAAGTTGAATATAAACAGATGCATTCTTATTTTAGCATTTCTAGATTTGTATTTATATAGTTTTTAATAGTTGAAAAATTTACTGAAATTTAATTAATGGTACTTAATTTTAATATTTTTCAATATATATTCGTTTCATATGTCTATAGATTTTTGTATAATTTTAAAACCCTTTTCATCATATAAATTTGCATATTTATATTAAAATGTTTGAAAGCAATAGCCCACGGATTTGATAATAAATATAGTTTTTTTGTATAAGAGCATCAACGTATCAACAGAGCTTATTAATGCATTTAAAATTAATGCTTAATTAATGCATGCATTAAAAGTAATGATTTTAATGCATCCGAATTTCACAGTTGCGTTGTTTTTAATGCGAGTATAAATGAGGTTTTCTTTTGCGAATTAATTGTGCTCATTTTGTTTCATATTTGTAAACGCTTTGAGGGTTTTCTGTCTGAAGAGGTTTTATTGTATAATTGTTGAGTCATTTTTTGAAAAGAGTTTGGTATGAATGAATGAACTTTTAATTGGTTTTGGAAAAATTGTTATATCATGCAGCTGTTTTTTTTCAGATGTTTGAAATACGCTTAATTTGATATTAAACAGGCTTTCTTTGTATAGATAATAACCCATAAGTTGTGCCATATTTCTTTTTGTTTGCTTCATTGCGTTAATTTTTTGTTTTTACTATCAAGAATTGAGTATATAGGGAAAAAGAACAGTCCTTAATACTTTAGTGCATACTTCTAGTTTGATTTTTGTTTTTTTCGTAGCATAGTTTGAATGTTTCCTATAAAAGTTTGAATTTTTAAAAATACAAAATTTTTAATCGGCAATATTATTATTGTTGACGTTAATTTCCATATTTTATTATCTCTATTGTCATGATTATTATTTTATGAAATCGCAAAATCAGCAATGTTGTTATTAGCATTACAAGAAATGTCTAGTAGGTGGAGGAAGAATCTACAATAACAAATATTTCCATAATGAATTATATAAGAATGACAGTATTATTGAAATGAACCAAAGAAAAAAATGATGTTCTACTACAACAACAAAAAATAACAGATGTAAATCTGCAAAAATACTAAAACCGGTGAATTAATTATGTTCGTCACTACTTCAAGATCTAAGAATGAAGTAGTAAATTAAATTGTTGCATTACATTTGAGAAAAGTTACCTATTGTCTATTTTGTCAAGATGAATTGCACTTTGAAAGCTTAAGACCGTGATCTTCAGCTAAAGTGGATTCCGAATTGCTAACAAAAACCATTCAGTTCAATATTCTGAACCGGAAACCATGCCAGTACCAAAGGTTTGAGCTCACAACTAAACTGGCCATCGGGCCACAATTTTTTCATTTCTTAAAGGAAAAGAAAATTAAATTGTTTATCTGCTGAGCTTTACATTGCATAAATCCTTTTAAACCTCTGCAAATAATGCTTTCCCATCAATTCAGTTTTGATAATTCTTTTTTCCAAGACATTTATTAGTTTTTATGATGAGAATTTTAATAAAACTAAATTGATGGTTAAAATTTTCGATGATTTTTCTCATGAGAATGGGTAGTTAATAATTTATTCAACTCCGTTTCCAATAATCAGTGCATATTGTCTTTGAGTAAACAATACAAAGTTTTAATCCCACAATTCCTCTGTTTGTATTTAACATACTCCTAAAGGACTAGTTACTATTGAGCGTGGATAATTAGATGCCGGTTATTTCAGTACTAACTAATCGGAAAGTAAGGGCAACGAATAAAATTTTCATTGGTGCGGTAATTACCTTTGTAGGAAACAATGATAATTAGAAATGGCGAGAAATATTTCTACAGTCAATAATGTGTTATTGGATATAGTTTTTGTCTACCATTTCATTCCTTTAAAATAAAGTTGAATTGAAATGAGCAGTTTAATCAAATAATCTTGTTTAAGTTTACTTTTTATAATTTTTAAATGAGTTTTAAGTTCTGTTTTTCAATGAATCTTTTAGTCGTATATTAAATTAAGTGATAACTGAAACTTGTTTAAACAAATAGTTGAAAATACAGTTTATTTTGGGATATTAAGTACTTTTCCTACTTTCAAATAAATCTTTTAATTGTTCATTAAATGTTGTAATAAATTAAACCTATTATTATAAAAATTATTATTTAATGCTGCTGCTGATTTTCACAGGAAATTTGCATTTGGCTGTATGCATTAAATAAGGAATTATTATACTCTTACTAGGTAAACAATGTAAACAACTTATTATTTCGTAGTAGAAAGAAATTACTTATATTAACATATTATTATATTAAATTTATTTGAAATTTGATATTACAATTAATAAATTGAAATTATTAATTTCATATTTTTAAAATTATTAATTTTAAATTACGAAATTAATTATTATAATTAAAATTGAAATTAATTAATCTATTAAACATTTAAAAAATAATTCAATATTACATAGGTTATAGTGAATATATAATATAATGCGATTTTCAGTGTTAAAAGTTTTCATTCCAGCCCCTGAGAATCCGCCATCTATATGTAGTAGTATGCAAAATTTATCATCTGAATATAAAATTGTAAGGCGTTAGAAGCGGATACTTATTTCTCAAAAAATTTGTATGTAATGTATCTAGCTTGGATTTACTATTTTATTTTTTCAACACTAGCATTTAGCATTTTATTTTATTTCTTCTTTGTCTTCTACAACAAATTTACTATACAAAAAATTCCTCTAATACAAGATAGTATTCAATTATAAAATTTACCATGATGTACCGATTTTTTCGACCATTCCCCTACAATTCCGTATATACACAAACTATCACCAATGAGCTTCTCATCACTTTAACATCTAATCACTGTAAGGCATCCACAATTATTTCTATGCTTTTTTAAATTGTCTCCAACTTCAAGAGTGTGGGAAACACTACCATAACTATTAATCATTAGTATCATTTCAGATTAAACTCGCTAACTACTGTATACTAACTACTATATTATTTTTTTAACATAGCATTTTCCTTTTATTTTATTTCTGATTTATCTTTAGCAACTAATTTACTTTTACAACAAAAGGCTCCTCTAATCCAAGATAGTAAGTAGTCAATTACAAAATTTACCATGATGTACCCAATTTTTTTTACCAGTCTTTCACAATTCCTTATATACAACACTGACACACATGGGCGTCTTATCACTTGAACACCTAATCACCAGTGTCGTTTAAGATTAAAAACAGAAAATGCTCTTGTCACTTAGCAAAGAGGTGCAATTTAGGCTGTCTCTGTGCTTAAGAAAAGGTTATGCAAGTTTCTGCCTAATGAATCTGCAGTTGTGGGATTAACTATTTTGTTGGAAACAGAATAAATGATTGTTGTCGTTTTTTTTTTTTCACTGGCGAAAGTAGATTAAACGCATAACTTATTCATTCAGCACGAATGAATAAAGTAAGTACGTTTGGCTCTGTGGAAAGTTCTTCCACAACTTGTAAATATTTATTACCCTGATTGCTTGTAAGATTTTCTTTTTCTTTTTTTTGGCTTTAGCTTTTGGGATTTTTATAGTGATGAGGTAAATTCTTAGTGATGGGAATTCCAGATTTTGTGGGGTGCAGAAATAATGCTGTTTCGATGAAGAATGAAGAGCAGAAAAGGAGGTATTTGGAAATGTTAAAGGGGCTTTAAAGTTGTGTATTTCAATAAATTAAGAGTTGTATCGTAGTGTGTGGTTAGTTATAAATTAGTTTTCAATTAATTTTTTATGTACACATATAATAAAATATTTGCATAAAATGTATTTTTATCTATATTAATTTAGAGTTACAAATAAATATGGATCTCCTTAGTCGCTATATAAAGACGACAGAACCAAGGAAAAGAGGACAGAACTAAGGAAAAGGAAAATAATGGTGCTCTGACAACAACAACAAAAATTAAAGTGATTAACGTGTAAAGCCGAATAAATGTGAACTAGCATGGTTCAGGTTTTCCAGGTGAGATTTTTTGCATTACATTTATGAAAGTTGCTTTTTTGACTGATATGTGAGTTGGGAAATCGCTTTTGAAGAGTTAAAAAAAGAAAACATCTTTTAAATAGAATGAATTCGGATGAAAGAGCACAAATAAATGTCTAAATTGATAAGATAGGTATACAAATTATACAGGGTAGACAACTCAAGATTCCTTATAAAAACCAACTTTTAATTGATACAGAAATTCTTTTACCATAATGGAAAATTATACCAAAAAAAAAAACACTCGTGTTTCTTATTTGCTCAATAAGTATTTCTAGAATATTCTCTTGATTTACTCACGTTTAACAACAAAACGAATTTTATTAGATTGGTAAATATGGTTTATGTTTTTCATTCCTTCTTTACCTCTCTTCATTTTGAGAATTCTGTTTTAATCGTTGAAATATTTTAAATCATTCCCATATTTTTCAAGAACTGCATCGTAAATTGTGAGAAAGAATAAAATTAGCATAAATAATAGACATGCCCGGTAACAAAATTATATTTACTGATCATTATTTGCAAAAATATATTATAAATATCTTGAATTTATAAGTTGCTTTTTTTCAAATAATGAATTATCCTTTGTTTAAATATTTTCTTTTAAATATTTACCGGAATTCCTTTTACGATCGTAAATATTTGAAAGTAATTTCGCGAATTGCATTTACATGCATTTATCGATGCTATATTTGCATATAAGTTTAATAGATAAAGTTTTATGAATATTTAAAATTTTTTAAAAACATTTTTACAATACCAAAACTTATTATAATTCCTCAAATATTTATTTAAATTAATTCTTTGTTAAATATGTAACAAAATTCAATAAACTGGTAATTAAAACTTTTAAACTAAAAATGAAATTAATAATTTATTTTTATCCTCGAATTAGATTTATGCTTATTAGGGTCAGTTTTTAATTTTTATAATGCTATCATTTCGGAGATGCCATAAAATAAAATAACAATGAATTTATGTAACTCGAGTGTTTGAATTTAATTTGAATTTTAAGATAATAATCACACCCCAGGGAAAAATAAACATCAACCCAAATGAATAAAAAAAGCTCTTAATTTTGGCATTCCTTTTTGTTGTGTTTACGAAACGAAAAAATGGCGGAAAGAATGCACATTAACATTAACTTCTCTTCCTGGAATAATGAAATCACTTTATTAGAATATTCTGACAACCAGTCATTAATTAAGTTTAATGAGTAAATGTATTTAACGCCATGTTTTCAAAAAAACGCTCGTTAGTAACTATTTACGTGAGAAATGTATATGGCTCCCAAAAAATAAAAACTTGCAGAAAACACTTTAGGAAATGCTCTTACACAAAGGAATAAAAAAGATACGTTATAACAATGAAGAAAATTTCGAAATACAAACATTTTTAGAGCTCGTCTCTTTAATAGAGCTGTTTTTTAATGCATCCGAATTGCATAGTTGCGCGTTGTTATTAATGCGAGTATAAATGAGCTTTTTCTTTGCGAATTAATTGTGCTGTTTTGTTTGATATTGTAAAAGCTTTAAGAATTTTTCTGTTTGAAGAAGTTTATTGTAAAATTGTTGAGTAATTTTTTTTTTTTTTTTTTTTGACAAGTATGGTATGAATGAATGAACTTTTAATTGGTTTTGGAAAAAAAATTGCTATATCATGCAGCTGTTTTGTTTCAGATATGTTTGAAAATACCCTTAATTTGATATTAAATAGGCTTTTTGTATAAGATAATATCCCATAATTTATTATCTGTTCTTTGTTTGCTTTATTGCTTTTAATTTTTTCTGTTTTTACACCACTATCAAGTTGAATATAAAAAGAACAGTCCATACTTTAGTATTTCTAGTTTTTTGTCTTCGATAAAGTTTGAATTTTTCAGGAAATTGCAAACATTTCAATCAGCAATATTATTATAGTTAACGTTTATTTCTATTATTTTTTATTATCTCTATTGTCATGATTCTTATTTTAGGAAATTGCATAATATTCAATGTTGTTATTAGCATTAGAAGGAACATCTAGTAGGTGGATGGAGAATGCACAATAACAAACATCTCCATCTCCATCCGTTTGTCAAATTATGATATGTAATGGCGAAATTATGATATGTATGGCGAATATGTAAATCCTATTAAGATTTATGGATGGTTTATGGATAAAAAGATTGTTTATTATTGGTATCGGTATTTCTATTATTTTTAATATTTCTATTAATATTATTTCCGGAACTGCAAAAATCAGAAATGCTATTAATAATATTTTGAGGACTGTCAAGTTGATGGACGAAGAGTGTACAATAACAAACGTCTCCAAAGTAGCTATGTAAAATATGACCAATTCATTGAAGAAACGAACTAAAGAAAATAATGGTGTTCAGAGAACAATAAAAAAAATTAACAGATAAATATGTAAAACCTACTAAAATCGATTAAAAGGGGAACTAGATCGTCAATTCTTGTTACTACATACTACATCAAATGTGTGAATGAAGTAGAAAATTGTTGCATCACATTTGTGAAAGATATCTCTTACACGATATGTGATTTGAATATCTTTTAAAGTGTTAAGAAAAAGAAAATAGCCTTTAAATTGAATATTATATATTATATAGAATGAATGCTGATGAAAGAGCTACAAATAAATGATTCGATTGGTGAAACAGGTATACAAAAAATGATGTATAGTAGGGCAACTCAAAAATCATTATAAAAAACCCAACTTTTAACTGATACAGAAATTCTTTTACCATGGCTGAAATTGTACAAAAAAATAATCACTCTTGTTTCTCATTTCCTCAATAAGAATTTCTAGAAGATTGACTCTGATTTACGCACTTATAACAACAAAGCAAATTTTATTAGGTTGGTAAATACGGTTTATGTTTTTCATTCCTTCTTTACCTCTCTTCATTTTGAGAATTCTGTTTTCAAGTTTGAAATATTTTAAATCATTTCCATATTTATCAAGTACCGCATCGTAAATTGTGAGAAAGAATAGAATTGGCATACATCACGGGCAAGAAAAATAAATGCCCGGTAAATAAAATTATATTTACTGATCATTATTTGCAAAAATATATTATAAACATGTCGTATTTATAACTGTTGCGTTTCTTCACAAACAATGAAATATCCTTTATTTAAATATTTTCTTTAAATATTTCCCAGAATTCCTTTTTACGATCGTAAATATTTGAAAGTAATTTCGCGAATTGCATTTACATGCATTTATTGATACTATATTTGCATATAACTTTAATAAATAAAGTTTTATGAATATTTAATGTTTTTTTAAATACATATTTACAATACCAAAACTTATCATAATTCCGTAAATATTTATTTAAATGACTTCTTTGTAAAATATGTGAAACAAAATTCAATAAACCAGTAATTAAACCTTTTTAAACTTAAAATTAAATTAATATTTTTTTTCTATCCATCTATTAGATTTATGCTTATTATCGGGTCATTTTTAATTTTTATAATGCTATCTTTTCGAGATGCCATAAAATAAAATAAAAATGAATTTATGTGACTCGAGTGTTTGAATTTAATTTGAATTTTAAGATAATAATCACACCCCAGGAAAAATAAACATCAACCCAAAGGAATAATAAAGCCCTTAATTTTGGTATTCCTTTTGTTGTGTTTACTCACGAAAAAAATGGCTTAAATAATGCACATTAACATTAACTTCTCTTCCTGAATAATGAAATTACTTTATTAGGAATATTCTGACAAGCAGTCATAAATTAAGTTTAATGAGTAAATGTATTTAACGCCATGTTTTTTAAAAACGCTCGTTGGTAACTATTTACGTGAGAAATGTATATGGCTCCCAAAAAATAAAAACTTGCAGAAACACTTTAGGTAATGCTCTTACAAAAAGGAATAAAAAAGATACGTTAAAACAATGAAGAAAATTTCCGAAATGCAAACATTTTTAGAGCTCGCCTCTTTAATAGAGCTGTTTTTTTAATGCATCCGAATTGCATAGTTGCGCGCTATTATTAATGCGAGTATAAATGAGCTTTTTCTTTGCGAATTAATTGTGCTGTTTTGTTTGATATTGTAAAAGCTTTAAGAATTTTTCTGTTTGAAGAGGTTTTATTGTAAAATTGTTGAGTAATTTTTTTTTTTTTTTTGAAAAAGTATGGTATGAATGAATGAACTTTTAATTGGTTTTGGAAAAATGCTATATCATGCAGCTGTTTTGTTTCAGATGATTGAAAATATTCTTAATTTGATATTAAGTAGGCTTCCTTTTGTATATGAGAAAAATTGTGGGTTTTCTTTGTTTGTTGCATTGTTTTAATTTTTGTTTTCTCTATCAAGTTGCATATAAAACGGATCATCCTTATTACTTTAGTATTTCTAGTTTTGTTCTTCTATTGAGAGTTTTTTTGATGGTTAATTATTGAAAAATTATTTTAATGATAATTAACTTGAATGCATTATTATATATTTTTATAGCTTTTTCAGCAAAATTTTTAAAATATTTTAATCGTAGAAATGTAAATAAATATTTATATTCAAATGTTTGAAAGTATGTTTAAATTGATATAAATACGTTTCCTTTTTGTATAAGAGAAAAAAAAAGTGGTTTTTTTTTTTTTTTTTTATTATTAAGTTGAATATAAAACGAATCGTCCTTAATATTTCAGTATTTATTGTCTTATAAAAGCTTTTTGTTGGTTAATTACAGAAATTTTATTAATGGTATTTAAGATTAACGTTTTTAATATATATTCGTTTACATATATCTATAGATTTTTTTAATAATATTTTTTAAACTATTTTCATCATATAAACTTGCAATATTTATATTAAAATGTTTATAAATATGTTTAGTTTGATATTAAATATGCATTTTTTTATATAAGACCATCAGCGTATTAGCAGAGCGTATTAATGAATCTTAAAAATTAATGCTTAATTAATGCCTGCATTAAAATTAATGCATTTAATGCATCCGAATTTCATAGTTGCACGTTGTTATTAATGTGAGTTTAAATGAGATTTTTCTTTTTGCGAATTAATTGTGTCCTTTTGTTTGATATTGTAAAAGCTTTAAGAGTTTTTCTGTCTGAAGAGGTTTTATGATGGAATTGTTGAGCAATTTTTTTCTTAAAAAAGTAGGAAAGAAGTATGAATGAATGAACTTTTAATTGGTTTTGGAAAACTGCCATATCATGCAGCTGTTTTGTTTCAGATGTTTGAAAAACGCTTAATTTGATATTAAATAGGCTTCCTTTTGTATAAGTGAAAAAATGATGGTTTTCTTTGTTTATTACATTGTTTTAATTTTTGTTTCTACTATCAAGTTGAATATAAGAAGAACAGTCCTTAATAAATTCATATTTCTAGTTTTTTATTCTTCTATAAAGTTTGAATGTTTAGAAAATTGCAAATATTTTAATCAGAATATTATTATTGTTAATATTTATTTCTATTATTTTTATTCTCTCTATTGTCATGCTTATTATAAGTAGTAAATTGCAAAATCAGCGATGTTGTTATTAGCATTGTAAGGAATGTCTAGTAGGTGGATGAAGAATGTGCAATAACAAACATCTCCATAATAGCTATATAAATTTGACAGTCTATTATCGAAATGAACCAAAGACAAAAAATGGTGTTCTACAACAACAACAAAATATTAATAGATGAATGTGTAAAAACGTACTAAAACCGGAAGTAGAAAGTTTAATTGTTGCATTACATATCTGAAGGTTATTTCTTGCCCGATTTATTAGTTGGAGAATTTCACTTTTGAAGCTTAACTTTACCGGGGATTAGACAGGGATCTTCAGTTTAACATGGATTCCGAAATACTAACAAACTACCATGCCACCGTCAAGATTCGAACCTGAAACTTGTAGTAACAAAGAGCAGCGCTCTAGGCAATTAGCCATCGGGCCACAATTTTTCATTTCTTAAAGGAAAGAAAATTAAATTGTTTATCTACTACTGCTTAATTTGTCTAAATCATTATTAAACCTCGTGCAAATAAATCTTAATACATTAATGCTTATCAATTAAGTAGTTTTCCAACAATTCAGATTTTGATTATTCTTTTTCCAAGACATTGATTAGTTTTACGAAGGGAATTTTAATATGCAAAAAACTAAATTGATGGTTAAAATTCTGATTTTTCTCGCGAGAATGGGTAGTTAATAATTTATTCAACTCCTTTTCCAATAATAGAGTGCATATTGTCTTTGAGCAAACAGTACAAAGTTTTAATCAGACAATTCCTCTGTTTGTATTTAACATACTCTAAAGGACTAGTTACTATTGAGCGTGGATAATTAGATGCTGGTTATTCGAGTACTAACTAATCGGAAAGTAACGGCAACGAATAAAATTTTCATTGGAATGGTAATTACCTTTGTAAGGAACAATGATAATTTGAAAGGGCGAAATATTTCTACAGTCAATAATGTGTTATTGGATATAGTTGTCTACCCTTTCATTACTTTAAAATAAAGTTGAATTGAAATTAGCAGTTTAATCAAATAATCCCGTTTAAGTTTTATTTATAATTTTTTAAATGTTTGTTCTACTTTCCAATGAAACTTTTAATTGTGTATTAAATTAAATATTAACTGAAACTTGTTAAATTAATAGGTGAAAATACAGTTTATTTTGGAATTTGAAGTAAATTTTCCTAATTTCAAACAAATCCTGTAATTGTTCGTTAAATGCTGTAATAGATTAAACCAATTCTTATAAAATAATTTAAATTACTTTATAAATTTCTATGGTATTTATAATTTATTTGTTACTTCCCCCTCAACTGAATTGATGAAATATTTCTTCGCTGTTGTGATTTATCCTCAGTGTCCGGCAGCGCGGACGGACAGCCCATGAGTAGTTTACTCATGGATTTGTGAAAGAGGGCAGCTTCTGTTGTGGTGGAATATTCGTAGGGCAGAAGTCTGCCTTGGCTCCGATTCACTGAAGAAGGAGGTCAGTGCATTCCGGGAGGACTTTTAGATGAGCTACCCTCATTTACGTATTGCATGAGAGAAAAACGTGGAGGAAAATTCCACCAGACAGTCGAACTAATGAACGTGGAGGAAAGATGCTGGACAAGCCTTCTTCAAATAAACAAAAAATTGTTTTTAATTAAATAGTTTCTTTTTGGATCGTGTTTATATTTTACATATCTGGTGCAAATTTATATTTCAATATAAGGCAATTTTCATTGCATTTACATAAAGATAATTTTTTTTTTAAGTAACTGAAAATATTTGAATTGATGATGATTCACTTAAAATTCCGAAAAATTCATATATTTCCATCATTTCTAAGTATATCTAAATAAGTTTCCAGTAATAAAAAAAAAAAAGTTATAATGCTTGTGTGTGATCCTTATGGTATTTCCATGGTGCCCAGATTTAGTTACTCATTTTCTTGTCAGTTTTTCCATTGAATGACAACTTCCATTACAAACAAACTAGCTATTCAGATAGTTTTTGTTTCATTCTTTCTTCACATTAAATATCGCCAAATAGCAATAATACGTCAAAGAAGGTTCCCAGGGAAACTAAGAGTGGTAACTCCCATCAGTGTAATTTTCAATGTTAAACAACTTTCATTGCAGCCTCTGAGACTCCGCCAATAGTTTTTCTGTTTACTTTATAATCTGGACATAAAACTATGGGGCTTTAGTAGTGGATACTTATCTCTCAAGAAATTTGCATATAGTGCGTCTACATTTATTTCCATCCTTTTAAATGGGTCCCAACTTCAAAAAGTCTGAGAATCACTTCTTTAACAATTAATCATTAGTGTAATTTAAGATTAAAATTTCCTAACTTGTTGATTAATTTAACTAATTCTTTTAAATTAAAACTCGCTGATTTAATATTTTATTTGATTTAACATAACATTTAGAATGCTACTTTATTTCTTCCTTGCCGTGTAGAAAAAAAGATATTAGTCAATTGCAATGTTTACCGTGATTAACACATTTTTTACCTCTCCTTCAGAATTTCATCTATACGACACTAACGCCTATAAGCGTCTTATCACTGGAACACCTAATCACTATAATGCGTGTACAAATATTTTTAGGCTTCGAAATGGGCCCCAATTTCAAAAAGGATGATAACCACCACTGTAAATCATTAGTATAATTTCAGATTAAACTCGCTTTTAACATTTATCATTTTATTTTTTACTTCTTCTTTGCCTTTAACAACAAACTTACATTACAAAAAAAGGCTCCTCTAATCCAAGATAGTAAGTAGTAATTACAAATTTTGCCATGATTTACCCAATTTTTTCGACCATTCCCCCGATTCCATACGATTCAATAGCGTCTTGTCAATAGTGTGCCTACAATTATAAATAATCTAATTCACTACTGTAACTATTAATCATAAGAATAATTTAAGAAAAACAACACAACGCTTGGCATTTTATTTTGTTTCGTCTTTGCCTTTAACAAGAAATGTACTTTTTAAAAAAAAATGGCGCCTCTAATCCTAGATGGTAGTCAATTACAAAATTTATCATGATGCACCCAATTTTTTTTTTTTGACCATTCCAGCTCAATGTCATATAATACAACACTAACACCCATGAGCGTCTTATCACATGAACACCTAATCACTAGTGTCGTTTAAGATTAAAACAAAAACCCTCTTGTCACTTAGCAAAGAGGTGCAATTTAGGCTGTCCCCTGTGCTTAAGAAAAGATTATGCAAGTTTCTGCCTAATGAAGCTGCAGTTGTGGGATTAGCTGTTCTGTTGAAACAGAATAAATGATTGTTGTTGTTTTTTTCACTGGCGAAATAGATTAAACGCATAACTTATTCATTCAGCACGAATGAATAAAGTAAGTACGTTTGGCTTTGTGGAAAAGTTCTTCCACAACTTGTAAATATTTATTACCCTGATTGCTTGTAAGATTTTCTTTTCTTTTCTATTCCTTTTTTTTGGGGGGGGGAGGGAGGGAGCTTTGGCTGTAGGGAGTTTTATAGTGATGAGGTAAATTCTTTGTGATGGGAATTCCAGATTTTGTGGGCAGAAGAAATAATGCTGTCTCGATGAAGAATGAAATGCAGAAAAGTAGGTAGGGGGCTTTAAAGTTGTGTATTTCAATACATTAAGAGTTGTATTGTTGTGTGGTTGGTTACAATTTAGTTTTCTTTGAATCTTTTTGTATAGCACATATAATAAAATATTCACGCAAAAAGGATTTATATTAGGTTTAGTTAGATTTATTTTTATGTAGATTTATTTAGAATTATAAGATTAAAATGGGAATGTTTTAAAATTCTAAAAAAAAAAAAAAAAATCTGATCTATAATAAGATGGTTATTATATATTACTACTATTAATTGTTACATATCAGTTATAAGATTATTATTATATATTTTTATTTAATTTTAAGAATATGTAGTAATAATCTGATAATGATATTTGTTCATGATATTTTTTAATACATAACCGTTGAAAAGTACCATTTATTTTAAAAGTACTATTTTAATTTTGATACATAACCGTTAACCAAAAATATGTAACAATGATATTTTGTTCATGAACCGTTGAAAATTGTTTTTCTTCTGTTCACCTTTCAATTACTATTAAATATTTAATTGCATAATTAATGATCTTGCATAAATCAGAATATATTTTCAGAATATTTATCAGAATATATACATTTTGTTCATGAACCGTTGAAAATTGTTTTTCTTCTGTTCACCTTTCAATCACTATTAACCATTTAATTGAATAAATAATAATCTGCATAAATCAGAATTGCATAAATCAGAATATATTTATACTCATACTGTCGTTAAATAAAAACCTCGATCCACTAAATAAAATTACCATCAATTTTCTGGTGAAATTTTGAATGATCATTTGTAATTATTGTCCCTTTAATTTCATTTTCAATGAAAACAAAATAATAGTCGACTGGTGTGAAGTCGGATAGGTACGAGTAGTTATGGGTACGTTTATGAGTAGTAACTTTATTGTTGGCGCCAATGAGTTCACCCATTATTTAATTAAGATTTTTACTAGACGTTTGCTAGTAAATTAAGATTGTTAATTAAGATTTTTACTAGACGTTTGCTAGTAGGCAAACGTCTTTCGCCCATCATGGGCTGTTAAAGAAGAAGAAGAGGGAGTACATAACAATCTGTATATTATTTATGAAGGCAAATATTAATTTCTTGCCAATAAATTAGGGCAAGTAAGTTTTAGACTAAAGAACTGTTGTTGTTGTTGTTGTTTCATGTCACCCTGGTTTAGACACCTAGACCATGAATTGAAAACATGTTCATGGCTACTGTTAAGAAGTAGCTTCAGTTTAGACGAGGCACACAAAGGTTGGATTCTGACTTTGCCTTTTCCCTGTTAGTATTAGTTGGGAATAATGGATGTGGCCTTCACGCCTAAGATGGCCCTACCAGGGCGTACATCACCCATTTCTCCCAGGAACACCCCCTTGCCACGATGAGATCCCTAACAGGTAAAGGGGAGACCAAAGGAATTTTAGCCAAATAAAGCTAGAAATTTTAAAAGAAGCTATTGCATTCAAAATAGATTAATACAAAAAAATTACCTTTTATATTAAAAAAGTGGAATGATAAAAATGGAATGACAGTCATTCAAGAAAATATTAAACCTTTTTTTTTCTTTGTTTATCATTATCTCTTCAATTAAATACCTTAAATATGAACTGAAATCTTAAGATCTTAAGCCAAAGCGTATCTTTAAGATTTTAAGTAAACACAAAAAATATTTCTTAATTGGAAAATATTTATCCAATAGCCGTTAAGGAAATTATAGGCCATCGCTGCTCTTCGAACACATTAAGAAATGCAAACCAGATATATTTCTCAGTATTCTGAATCTTCCAATTTCTAAATGGACCAGATATTTCAAAAATAATCTTCGAAAAGATAAAAAGAACATAAATAATAATAACAAAGAGGACATTACACCAATGGATAATAATAAGAAGGAATACATAACAATCTGTATATTATTTATGATGGGAAATATTAATTTCTTGCTAATTAATTAGGGCAAGTAAGTTTTAGACTAAAGGATTGTTGTTGTTGTTATATGTTTCCCTACTCTAGACACCTAGTCCAGGCTCATAAGACCATTTCCGTGTCTACGGGTAAGAAGCAGCTTCAGTTTAAAAGAGTACCCACGAAGGTTGGAGTCTGACTTTGCCTCTTCACCTATTAGTGTTAGCTGGAAATAATGGATGGGGCCCTACCAGGAGTTAAAACTCCCAAACGAGACCAAAGGACTTTTAAAACCAAATATAGGTAGATATTTTAAAAGGTTGCATTCAAAATAGATTAATACAAAAAAATAATCGTTTTATGTTAAAAAGTGAAACGATAAAAATGGACTGACAGTCATTCAAAAATATATTACTCTTTTTTTTCGTTTATCATTATATCTTCAATGATGTACCTTAAATATGAACTGAAATCTAAAACTTATCTTTAAGATTTTCAATAAAAGCAAAAAAAGAATACTTAATGGAAAATATTTATCCAACATCCTTAAACCACTTTTCGAAATTCATTTATCCCAAATATTCCTTCCTTTTAAACATGTTAATGTTTCACTACTAATTGAGGGAAACGGCAAATATCTTTAATCAACTAAATTTTAATTTTAATGGCCTTTGTGTCTATTCAAGTACATTCAATTTCCAATATCTTTATTCGATTCATCAAGAATCATTAAAAGGAATGTCAAATGGAACCTTAGAAGAAGAACGCATTAATGTAACACTGGGCCATTAATACTTTCTTGTAAGATTACTCTGGAACAAAAGAGCGAAAACTAAATGGATGGTGGGTTTTCGGTGCAAATGAGAAAGATGGCTAATTCAAAAATCAATTTTTCCCTTTTCTGGCAGACGTAATCTTTTAAGGAAATTATCCGCCATCGCTGCTCTTCGAACACATTAAGAAATGCAAACCAGATATATTTCTCTCTGTTCTAAATCTTCCAATTTCTATGTGGACCAGATATCTCTGAAAGAATCTTCGAAAAGAAATCAGGACATAATGAATACGAAGCGATTCCTTTTATGTAAACAAGAAGAAAAGAATGCCCCCTAAATGTTAATTCTTTTAAAGTCTCCAGGAGAGCATAATGTTCTGTAGCATATTCATTATCGAAACAAACCTCATTAATTTCCAGCCAGCGTACCATAGTAAACATGTTTCGGACCGGATGGTGTTACCCTTAATGGCATTTCGTCGCTGTTACATGATAATGGTTTTGAGACCGCTTTAAAATCTGTTGGGACTCATATTAAACGTATCACTCTTTCTCGGAAATGGTTAGACAATGCTTTTACAGGATTACTTGAATAAGTTTTACAGCATAGAAAGGGCAGATTAAAAAGTGTGAACATGCTTTTTAATGCATTTCTTGTGTCTTTTGCTGCTTAACATGTGCGATTTTTTTATTTGCTTAATGGGTGGACATGTAAAGTTGGATTTTTAAAAGTAAGTTTAACGAAATATTTGGTACTTTTTGCTTTTTTATACTTATTTTATGATGTTTAAAAATGTTAGGAAATTGTCTATGAGTCAATTTATTGTTACGAAACTTATTTGTGTTACGAAATTTTTTATGTCAGAAATTTTTTAAAAATGTTTTATTGAATTATAATTTATGTTTATAGGACAAAAATTCGAATCCGATGTGTTTATTTTATTACTAGGACATTTTTCTTCATCAAATTTTCAAATGTCAAGTATTTTTAAATTTTGGTTTTTTCTGTAAACTGAAAAGGTTTTATCACTAAAATTAATAAATATATCTTCAAAGGGGAAGGAATGTAACTAATTATGCTATTAATAATGTAACTAATTATAACTATTATTAATGTAACTAACTAACAATTATGGAATGTAGTAACTAATAACTATTAAAAGTTTTGTGTGTGCGTGTGATCAAATAATTTTACGAATGTGGTAACAATAAAGTGATGAAACACATATGATAAATAAATTCATAATAACTATGTTTTAATGCGTTTTAAAAATTTATTAAACTATTTTTAAAAATTCATGAATTTCAAGAATAATTTGATGAGATTAAAAAGTGTAACATGCTTTTTAATGCATTTCTTGTATCTTTTGCTGCTTAGCACGTGTGATTTTTTTATTTGGTTAATGGGTGGAGAGGTAAAAGTTAGATTTTAAGAGTAAGTTTAAGAAATATTTGATACTATTATGAGGATTTATTATTTGGTACTATTATTTTAAGATGTTTAAAAATGTTAGGAAAATTGACTATGAGTCAAGTTATTGTTAAACTTATTTGTGTTACGAAACTTTTTATGTTAGAAATGCGTTATAATTTATGTTTATAATAAAAAATTCAAATCCGATGTGTATATTTTATAACTAGGATATATTTCTTCATCAAATATTGAAGAAATGTTCAATTATGAATTTTTGTTATAATTTTTTCTGTGAATTGAAAAAGTTTGATTATTAAAATTAATAAATGTATCTTAAATGGAGAAAAACCTTATAGAAATTTGACTATAAATCACATTATTTTTACGAAACTTTTTATGTCAGAAATTCATTAGAAATACTCTACAGATTTATAATTTATGTTTATAGTACAATATACAAACCAATGTGTATATTTTATCATTAGGACATTTTTCTTCAAATATTGAAGACATTTTCAAATATAAAATATTTTTTTTAAAATTTTGGTCTTTTCTGTGAACTGAAAAAGATTAATCATTAAAATTAATAATATATATCTTCAAAGTGGAAAACAATTATGGAATGCAACTAGTACGTTTGGAATTTTTTTTTTGTGTGCGTGTGAGCAAATAATTTTACGAATGTGGTAACAATAAAGGAATGAAACACCTATAATAAATAAATTCATAATAACTATGTTTTAATGCGTTTTAAAAATTTATTAAAATATTTTTAAAAAATCATGAATTTCAAGAATAGTTTGATGAGATTAAAAAGTGTGAACATGCTTTTTAATGCTTTTTGCTTATCATGTGCAATTTTCTTATTTGTTTAATGGGTGGGCATGTAAAGTTAGATTTCAAAAAATAAGTTTAACGAAATATTCGGTACTTTTTGCTTTATACTCGTTTTATGATGTTTAAAAATGTTACGGAAATTGACTATGAGTCAAGTTATTTGTGTTATGAAACTTTTATGTTAGAAATTCGTTATAATTTATGTTTATTATACACAACTCAAATACGTATATTTTATCACC
Source organism: Caerostris extrusa (assembly GCA_021605095.1). Lineage (NCBI taxonomy): Eukaryota > Metazoa > Arthropoda > Arachnida > Araneae > Araneidae > Caerostris > Caerostris extrusa. Next base: position 124,978 of record BPLR01000651.1, read on the forward strand.
AGCACATTTTTTCTTAGTCAAATATTGTAGAAATTTTGAGTTATGAGTTATTTTTTAAAATATTGTTTTTTTTCCCTGTGATTTAAAAAAAAGTTTAATCATTGAAATTAATAAATATATCTTCAATGGAGAAAGTAGTTATTGAAATTAAACAGTACCATTTAAATATTTTTTGTTTGTGTGGGATTTTATGAATGTCGTAACAATAAAGGGATGAAAAATCTCTGATGAATAAACTTTCCTAATGCCTACATTTTAATGCGTTTTAAAAATATATTAAAATATTTTTTACAAAAAAATCTCGAATTTTGAGAATTAATCGATGAAAATAATCACATTAGTATATGATTACATAAATAAAATCTGAAGATAGAATAAAATTCAAGATTAAGAGAAATTTACATTTACATTTTCTATTAATGTTTATTATTTCTAACCATTCATTAAATTTACTTTTTATCATATTAAATAACTTTCTCGACAATAAATTAAATGAATAACAAGCAATAGCTTGCAAATACCGTAACCGTAACCTAACAGACCCCGAGTTTGATTTTATAAGATTTATTACACAGTGTTTTCTAAAAAATACTGATATTCTTATGATAAAAAGATTTTGCATTAAATTGATTATTTCTCAGCTGTTCAATGGCACATCCAATTTAGAAATGGCTATTGTGTCCGCAGAGAAAATAAAAGACATTATGATACATCTAACATATCTTATTTAGCTATTGAATCATTGAATAGTTTTAAAGATAGAATGAATATTTAAATCAATAAATATCGAAGATTACATATACATAATGGAAATCGATTTTTATTATTTATCAATATGCTGTAATGTGCTCATGATTCAAAAAGTATCAGTATTTATTTTCTTTGGAATCTATTTAAGAATGAAATAAAATTGTTCTGATATTTAGATAAATATATGTTATGAATAAAGTGTTTTTCGTTTGAAATTGAATGATAGTAACAATTTTCAATAACAAATACATAATAATGCTTATTTAACAATTTTGTTCTTTTTTGTCTTTTGCTGACATTCTAAATCTATAAAAGAATGTAAATAGAAAGAATACTGTATCATAATAATCATCATAAGATAATACAAAAAAAATCTGAAAATAAATGAAAGTCAATTTAAATTATAATCATTCAATGCAACTTTTTTTCAGAGGTAGCAATAAATGATAGCAATAATAAATGATGATTCCTTAGTAATTTACTACTATTATAATTTTTAAAAAAATCAATGAAAAATAATAATAAATGATCATTAAATTTTATCAAAAAGAATGATTCCAAAATTAAAAAAAAAAATAGTGACTTAAAAACATTTTGTAACAGTTGAAAGTTTAAAGTTTTTCACTTTTAAAATAATTGTTTATTTAATAAATTTCGAAAAAAAAAATAAAATTCTTGGAACTTTAAAATAATTTGTGTTTACCAAAATTTATAAATTAAAAAATTTGAACTTTAAATAATGCTCATTTTGTTAAATATCTAATAAACGGATTTTACAAACAAATTTCTAATTATATTTAATTATATCTAATTATTTATTGTAATTTTTTATATAATTATATTTTACATGTTTTATTTAAAATATTACATAGCTATAACATTAGCTAAATAGTTATAAAATTTATTTTATATTTTTATAATTATTATAGCTCCTTTTTTATGAGTTTATTGCACTATAAAGTAATGTATTTGAATTAAGGCTATTAAAGTATGTATTCTGCAAAATGTTTTAAATCAAATAATCTAACAAGAATTAAATAATTTTTTAATATTGAATTTAAAATAGTAAGGAATACTTTCTTACTACGTTTTTTTTTTTTTATATTTAAATTTTATTCTTATTATAATATTTATATCTTGAATTTTGAAGCGACAATACATTTTATTCAAGTGTAAAATTTAGTAATATAATTATTTATTCCGATAAATAAATATACAGCAACAATTTTGTATCTGTAATTTTTAGATTTTTTTTTTTTCAGTTAAAATGATTCAGTTTCATTTTCAAATGTTTTTGAAATCTGAAAGAAAGTAATTGTTTTAAATTATGAATTTTTTAAAGTCTGAAATTTTACTTACCCAAACATATATATACTTTAATTTTCGGTCTATTTACTTAAATATTAAAATATAATTTTCGACTTTTGTAAAATCGATCAGTAAATACCATGAAGGAAGACATAAATAGGATTTATAGTTGGTATTGTTAAAAAAAATTGCATTGTTTTAAAACACATTAGTATAAACAAGATATTGTTAAAAATACACTCTGTTATATATATATACACTTATATCGCAATAGAAATAAATAATATTAGTATATCTGTAACAGGGCGTAAATAAATATTGAAAAGCTAAAAATTTATGAAATAACTTATTAAATAAAAACTGTAATTATTTTAATAAATAAATGGTTATTATATCAAAATATTACAGTTCTTATTCAATTAAATATGCATTTTAACTTGTTGAATTTTATTAAGCATAATATATTATTAAAGAATTTCTGCCTGTGTTATTTTATATAATTAAATCAAAATACTTTACTTTTTTTAGTATCAATTACAATACTCATAATACTTCAAAAATCACAATCATACTACATGAAAAATTACAATCATAATACTTCAAAAATCACAATCAGGATACTCCAAAATTTAAAAATATTTATGCCCATAAGATAAAAATACAATACATAAAAATAAATTTTTTTTGGATACTATAAGATAAAAATATAATACATCTAAAGTAAAAAAAAAATAATAATAAAACATTCAATGTTATATTTTTAAGCTACAAAAAAATTTAGTGCAGGAACCACTAATAAAATCAAGTAGACACTTAAATAATAAATAAATATTAAAAATAAAGTATTTTTGATTTAAATAAAATTAAATCAAAATACTTTATTTTTTAAGTATTAATCACAACACTCATACTTCCAAAATCACTATTATACTACTTCAAAAATTACAATCATAATACTTCAAAAATCACAATCATAATACTTCAAAAATTACAAATATTTTAATAATATAAAAATTCATAAATATTTATATTATTTCATTTTTATGTATAAAAATACAATACATAAAAATGAAATACAATACATAAAAATGAAATACGATACATAAAAATGCAATACGATAACATAAAAATATAATACATCTAAAGAAAAAAAAATACTCAGTGTTATATTTTTAAGCTACAAAATATTTAATACATGGACTACTGATACAATCGAAGCAGACACTTATTTTATATAACAGAATAAATGTCTGTTCAAACATTTTTTATATTTATAAAACAATATATAAACAATGTTAATTTAATGTATATGTATGCAACATCACAGAAACTGTTACGAGATATAGTTTTAAGCCAAGTGGATTTTGTTGATAAAGAAAAAGATATAATCTGTTTACTTCATTTTATTAACATTTTTAAGGTAACAGAATGGTCGAAAAAAACTCACTTGGCCTAGCTTCTGAAAGTTTCTAAGCATCTGCAGCCAAAAAGAGCAAAATTATACACATTACTGAAAGTGATCTGTTTAATATCTTGCTGGAAAGAGAACTGAGAGCTAAAATGTAGCTATAAATTATAGAAGTACAGCAGTTAGAAGTGGCTATTACAAGAAAAGGTGGAATCAAGTTTGATAGGGATTAGTATAGCAACTGAATTTGTTAGTTATAGGTCGAAATTTAGGAAGACCAAAGCGAATATTTTTACATACATATCTTACGCATTTATTTTATGTTATCCAACTTTCCTACTTTTTTATCCTACTTTTATGTGTACAATTTAATTTCTCGAAATATTTCATCAATGGCTTTGGAGAAACGTACAATAAACCCATTCCTATTATTCATTTTATTAAGGTTATTGAATGTTTCATATTTTGGTGCACAAATAGCAGTCCTTATACTGAATTTCCTCTACGTCAGTACATAAAATGAAAGAAGATATAAATCAGAAATCAGGTTCTTGTCTAAAGAAGAATAAGAGTTGGCATTGTTATAAAAAAACATTGTTTTAAAAACACATTATTATAAACACGATATTGTTATAAATACGCCTTGTTATAGATACTCTTATATGAGGCCTGATGGCCGAGTGGCTAGAGCTCTGGCGCTCCGGCGCTCGGTACCGCAGGTTTCGGGTTGGAGTCCGAAGGCACCGTGTTGGATGCCATGGTGCCGGCGGTGCCATATGTTCGTAGTGGTTCGGAATCCGCTCTAAACCGTAGGTTCCGGTATGATAGGATCGTAGAGCGTTGGGGTATAGTGTTACTTGCATTCGTAGTCTATCTTCAAGCTACACATACCCCCTTGATAGTTAGTGCTAACTGAGTGACAGCGTTGCAGCCCTTGCTTATGGCATAAAAATTAACTGTCTCTGTATTTACAGCTACATTAAAACAACATAGATACACTTACATTGTTATAGAAACCATTTATTTTATTAAAAAGTGGAGAAAAAATTAATACTTCGTTCCTAATTGAAAATTCAGCCATTTTATTGATGATTATTTTTGGTAAGTAAGAATAAATATTTTCGGCGTCTAGCTACGGGTGCTCCATCACAACAGAAGCTGTCCTTCTCTTCCCTTTTCCATGAGAACACGGATTCATGGACTTCGTCTAGATGCTGCTGTCTACCAAGTGAGATAAAAAAAAAATTATGGAAGTATATCGTATTTTCTTCATTAAAGAATTGTGATTTGAAAGCAATACCCAAGACAATAAAAAAAAGGGATGTTAATATTATTATGTAGTATTATTTAATGCAATAAATTAATTGAAAAAAATTCTTATTTTGTATCTATTTGCTGTCAAACTTCCCCTGGACCACCAGAAATTGGGTATAGGGCAATTGGTTACAGTTTGAATATCATTCATGGATAACTAGCTACAGTTTGCACACCATCTATGGGCAACTGGCTACAGTTTTCACATCATCCATCGGCAACTGGCTACATTTTGCACATCATTCATGGGCAACTGCCTACAATTTGCACATCATCCATGGGCAACTGGCTACAGTTTGCATGGGAAAACTAAACTACATTATAAAACTCAATTCCATATTTTTTTAAATTTCAAGAGTTTATTTTGAGGATTACATGACACATAGAGCTCCAGAAGATTCATCCGGTTTTGCAAACCCATCTCGTTAGAGGAATTCTGAAAACTTTCTTTTATATTTGAAGCACTTCGTTAACTCCCCCTCTCTCTCTTTCTAGGTACAAAATACGAATTTTTTATTTAATTAATTTTTATTATATATATATATTATATATATTAAATCTATATAATAAATTAATTAAATAAAAAAATTCGTATTTTTTATCTGTTTGTTGTCAAACTTCCCTGGGGTACAGAGGAACCCAAAACCTGGGTACAGGGTAACAGATTACGGATTGCATGGAATAATTGCTACAGGACGATATATATATATATATATATATATATATCATTGCTGAAGGTTTCGAATGCCGAGTATTTGGATCTGAAATCATTAGCAGTATTCCTACGGCAAATTCAACTGTATCCAAAGCGCACCAGATGAGGGCTGCCACACTGCACCCATGGGCTTTAATTAACAGCACAAGAGGTGGCCTTAGAGATGTTCCAATACTAACCTTATTAGTTTCGAATTTAGTGAAATGACTTTGTGATATAATTTTATAGTTGCCTATTCAGGCATGCATAGTTTTAGGTTCAGTTTCACTTCTTTGGCTTAGAAGTCTTTCAGTTCTGAAAACTAATATGCTACCCACCATGCCACTGTGGCTCAAAACAAGGGCGCTTATCCCACTTTCAAATCTATGATTCAGAATTGAATACAAATAAAATGAATACAATATCAGCTCTAAGAATATTAAAGAAAATAAAAGTTTTAGCAATTTGAGTTAGGATATAAAACTATGCATTAATAATTTTACTGTTACGATTACCAGAAATTCAATAAAACCAACTCATTCTGGAACACTTTGCACTTATTATTAACTGCTTCTTTAGTGAGGCAAAGGCAGCAATTGGTGCTGTAATGTTCCATTGACGAGGGCCGGTTTAACACATAGTGCCAGTTTGATACATTGTTTTTGGTTCAGGTTCGTCTGTTCGGTTTCCAACTCTTTCAGTTCTGTAAACTAATATGCTCCCTACCAAGCCATTGTTTCTCAAAACAAGGGAATTTATCACACTTTCAAATCTACAATTTAGAATTGAATACAAATTAAATGAATACATTATCAACTCTTAGGATATTAAAGAAAATAAATGAGTTTGAGCAATTCGTGTGTTAGGACATAAAGCAATGCATTAATAATTTCATTGTTACGATTACCAGAAATTCAATGAAACCAACTGAGACTGGAACACTTTACACTTATTATTAACTGAAGGTTTCTTTAGTGAGGCAAAGGGCAGCAATTGGCGGCTGTAATGTTCCCATTAACCAGTGCCAGTTTAACACATAGTGCTGGTTTCATACATTGTTTTCGTTTCTTCTTCATCTGTTCGGTTTCGAACTTTCTTCAGAACTAATATGCTCAAGCCACTGTGTCTGAAAACAAGGGTGTTATCACACTTTCAAATCAACTCAGAATTGAATTAAAAATGGAATACATTATCAACTCTTATGATAATAAAGAAAATAAACGAGTTTCACTGCAATGCCAATGTTGCTACCAGAAATTCATTAAAACCAAAGGTGAACACTTTACTACACTTATTATTAACCGAAGGCTTCTTTAGCGAGGCAAAGGGCAGCAATTGGCAAATCTAACCAGTGCCAGTTTAACACATAGTGCTGGTTTCATACAAATTGAAATATAAGCCATGAAAACAAGGGTGTTTATCACACTTTCAAATCTACTTCAGAAGAATATAAATAAAAAATGCATTATCAACTCTTAAAGAAAATAAATGAGTTAAACTGCAATGCATTAATAATTTCAATGTTGCGATTACCAGAAATTCTATAAAACCAACTCAGAACTCTAACACTTTACACTTATTATTAACCGAAGGCTTCTTTAGCGAGGCAAAGGGCAGCAATTGGCGGCTGTAATGTTCCATTGACGAGTGCCGGTTTAATGTGCAAAATAAATTGGAATTCTTGGGCTGTGATTGCGAGTTATTTATCTTGGGCTGGAACAAAAGGCAACGTGTGACCTCCTCATGAAGTGCGGGGCTGCGAGGTCATTTGGAGAAAATAGGAAATTGAGACATTTATCACTTAGACGAGAAAATGATGGCAACAGATGCGTCCTTTCGATTCCCCTGCCATCTAGAGGGGCCATATACAATCCTACGTGAAAAAAATCATACTTTTTTGTTGATTTTGCGAGCACAAAGCTATAAATTTAAGTTAAATATATTTGTAGTTAAGTTTTTGGATTTTGCAATGGAAAATGTAAACTCTACGGTTGAAATATACAGATTCGGCAATTCAATAATAGTTACTAATTAATGTAAATGAAATACCATGCAATTAAATGCACAATTGATATAAATAGTTTCTAAAATAATATGAATACTGTTTAAAAAAGCGATTTTATTACATGTTATTTCTTTGAAAAAAAGGGTCAATAAAAAGACAAATTTGGTTTCTTTTAAAAGCAATTGCAATTGCTGTAGATTTAAGTTAAATATATTTGTAGTGAAGTTTTTGGGTTTTGCAATGAAATACCTAAGCTATAAGATTGTAATATGCAAATACGCCTATCAATAATCGTTCTGACTAATCTCATCAAATAAATCACAGCACTAATTAATGTAAATGAAATATCATGAATTAAATGCATAACTGATATGAATAGTTTCAAAAATAATAGGAATACAGTTTAGAAAAGTGATTTTATTAGATATTATTTCTTTGAAAAATAAGGGGCAATATATAAAGGACAAATTTGGTTTCTTTTTAAAAAAAGAATTGCAATTGCTGTATATTTCAGTTAAATATATTTGTAATGATGTTTTTGAGTTTTGCAATGGAAAATTTAAACTATACGTTTTGAAATATACAAATACGACTAACGATAGGCGTTGTGACGAATTCTTTGAAATAAATTGCAGCCCTAATTAACTCAAATAAAATATCTTAAATTAAACCTATAATTGTGATAAATAGTTTCTAAAATATTATGAATAGATTTACAGATATTTAATAGATACATAGCTAGGTATTTTGGGCCCACTCATAATGAATCTGTGCAACTCTTACTTTAAATAAGCCTGTGAATTCGTGTACAAGTGAAATTAAATTACGATTGTGGCAAACATGATGACAAAATATTTAAAAATTTATTACTGTTCTCAGTGGAATTGCAACATTATTGCAAACTCGAACTATATCTATTTCGATTGATTATAATAACTGGAGTTAAATTAGGATCACGATTAATAATATCTAAGCTGTCTTGAATAGATAAATCGGTAGTAAAATTGGTGCAATTCCATTTAACAAATATAGCACAGTTCTTTAGTAATAATTTGAATTGATTAAAGATGAATTTTTTATAAAATCAAAAAAAAAAATATTTTACAAATCTGACAATTTTGATTTGACGTCCTTCGTTAGACTTAGGCTTAAAGCAGAATTAGCCTACATACAGTGACCACTCAGAATCAGCTTACTCCTCCCACAGGTAGTATTTAAGAGATTCACATCTTCCTCTTCAAGTCTAATGGAAAGGAGTTTCGGATTTACAGATTCCATCACTGGGATAAAAATAATGCGATTTAATTAATCGCTTTGATATTTAAAATCGCATTGTCCTTAATTTCATACTTTTTATCATGTTTGGACATGATTTTGTCCTGGTTAGAGGTCGGGTGCGTCTCCAAAAAGTAAAGCTATAAAACGTTAACCATAGAATAAAAAAAAAAAATATGTAAGGTTAATTACAGAAAAAAATCGATTAATTTCCTCACGCAAAACAAAAAAATTTTTATTTAAAAATTTTATTTTAAAAATTTTATTTATGTGCGTTTTAAAATTGGCATGAAGTATGTGTTGTTAAATATAAAGATTGACCAGTAACAAATCACGTGCTTTGAAAGTTCATTCTGAATTGACTGGCTTTCAAAATATAAACAGATTATTGTTTCAATATCCACAACGCAGTGTCTATAGATTAGTTTATGTTTGTAAAAGTTAATTTAAACTATATTTAACATACTTCGTTGTCTGAAGTTGATAGTGCTTCTTGTAGAATTTGAACAATTGCATCTTCCTAAAATTCTGAAGTTATTAAATTTTGTTATATTCCTATTGCTATTGAATATTACAGTTCTTGTGGGGAATCTGCACTTTAGATTTCAAAGTGGCAAATTTCGCCCTATTTATTCAATGGCCATTTTTTTTATAACCGAGAGAATGAAGCAATAAGGGCGAAATTTATGTCAAATATAAATCAAGCCATGCTTTATACAGAATGTCTGATGAGAAAGAAAGCAAATTTTAAAAAAATGGCATCCACACTTTTACGTTTCCGACCTGGGTTATGCGGGAACACGGATTTTGGTCGTAAAATAAGATTTTTGGCGTTCATTTCACTATATTCAAAAAAACGCCAATGGTCCCTTCCATCCAGAATGGGATAAAAATACGAGTCGCGAAATAGCGTTCCTCAGAAAAAAAAAGATATTTCTTTGGTTCATGAGTCCTTTGTATGAATTTCAATTTCGCACTAACAAAGGGGATTTGTGTCAAGGTAGAGACATGTTTCAATCGTTTTCTCTAAATGGAAAAGTGTTCTTGAGTTTTAAAACATACAATGCAAAAGTGAAATTTTATATTATTCAATGTAGAAATTTAGGTTCATAAATGTTTTGAGTTTGAACTTTAAATTTATTCATATGGAACTATTTTTTACGAAAAATTTTTTTATTACATAAGTAAGTATTTAAATTTGTCTTATTCACACGTAAGAGAGGCACACGCAAATTTTTTTGCAACATGTCATAAATAAATATATAAGCAATGTGAAAGGTTAATTTTTGTAATGTTGAAAAACACACTAGTTTTTGTAACTAGTATTCTGAAATTACTAACATTTGTTACTTGCAAATCAGTGTCTTTATTTAATTGTTGGCAAATTTTGACTGGGCTATAAGGCAACATTCTACTTACGAAAATGGAAATAAAATTAAGAATTTTTATGTTACACTCCTTGATTCAGGATTAACTGCCAGATACGTTAATTCTTTTCAGACAGTCAGAATTATTTGTAGCATATGAATGAATTGTCGACGAGGGTTTTAAATTTCGGCCTTATATTCCTTTTCTTCTTATATTTTCACTGCCCTCCTTATTTTTATTGAATTCCTATTTTTATCCTTGGGGGGTTTCTATCACCTACCTTCTAGTTCATACCATAAGTTCCATAATTATACCATAACTTCCATTCTTCCCTGGAGAGGCATATCACCTACAGAAGTCGATAAATTTAACTTCTCAACAGATTATCCCCATTAGACTTGTTCTCTTATTTATAGCTTTTGGAACACATGGGATAACTAATTTTATGAACTAAAAAAAAAATATTTTTTTGGTTACCTTTTATTATTATAAGGCAGGAACGACATCAGAGTTCAACTAATAATGTCACATGTTTAGCAACTTCTAATGTAATATCATGCAATCTTCCAGACATTGAGCTTGATGACCTTATAGTTACTTAAAATATTGGCCAGGAACCTTTAAAACTAGCGATATTAAAGCTTATGGCTGCTTGCATTAACAAAACCGCGGCGAGAGGTAAATATCGAATGGTGATTTTCAAAAGTTCTAGTGATGAATTAGTGTTTAAAAATTTATTTTAAAAATAACAAAACAGGATAATTATTGATCATTAATTCTAATAATGCATATTTTCGAATTTAATAAAATAATATTCTGAACAAAACTGAATTTTTTTACAGGGATACGTTAAAGATTTAATCGATTTTTATCAACGGGATTATTTATCGAATTGTAATCCTTGCATTTTTGTCGAGTAGGGAGAAATTTATGAGATGGTTTATTATTAAAAATTCCTTGAACGTATGATTAAATCCAATTTCTTTATCTACTAGATTTTAAAATGATCTTCCTTTCTAGAATTAGACATTTACATTACTAGAACAACATCTTGTTCATGACTATCAAGATTCAATAGTGAAAACGGCTTCAAAAAATACCGTCCCTAATAAAGAATACTATATGAAAAACCTATTTTGGATACTTAAAAATTTTGTAAAGTCGGACACTCACGATGAACGTACGTGCAGTGACTTCATATGGCGAACAAACAGATAGCGATAGCAATCGATTCCGTTACACAGACACACACACACACACACACACACACACACACACACACAAACATCTCTTTTTTTTTTTAATTGAAGACTATAATTGATTTAAAATGTATATACAGCACGCGACTTGATATTGATATGATGTAATTACTAGAAATATGTGTTTCATATAAATTTCCATAATCATATGGTATTTGATGATCGAGATATGTTACAAATAAAGTGTGCAAGGGCTCATTCCATTAAAATAGGATTATATTATTAAATTAACTTTGTACGAGTGACGCAGAACACTAGCGCAGTGATTTCCCTTTTTAAAACCCAATCTAAAAACTTGCGTTACAAATATTTTCTCATAAATTCTGACAAATCGTGAAAGAGAGCGTAGTAACGAGAGCTTCAACTCTGCTGAGAATATTTTTTGCTTTAGTAATTAAAAGAATTTGAAGTCATGAAAAAGGATTGTTTAAAAAAGAGATTATTTTCGCCATGCGAAAGATTTAATGCTAACTACAATCAAAAGAATTGAAACCATGAAAAAGATTATTTAAAAAATAAAGATTATTAAAGATTATTTTTGTATATTATTAAAGACTATTTTTGTAGATTATTAAAGATTATTTTTGTAGATTATTAAAGATTAGTTTTGGTAGATTATTAAAGATTATGTTTTCATGGAAAAGATTATTTTAAGATTATTTTTGTCATGCGAAAGATTCAATGCTCACTACAGTTAAAAATTAAAGCCGTGAAAAATTAATACTTAATTTAAGAAAATTATCTATGTATCTTTTAGAAAATTAATTTATGTTTTTAAACAATAACTTAGGATTATTTTTTGTATAGTATGCATTTTGAGCGATATCAAAACAATCTCGAACAATATAATACTCCCTCATAGTGTGAGAAATGAAATTCATTTTAAAAATTGTCATCAGTTGAAGAATAAAATTACTAAAAGCAATGATATTTCTTTTCGTTCTTTAAAAATAACTGTGTGAAATAAATAATTATTAATTTAAAATGCATGTCAATACATGTTATATATTTTTTTTAAATCAAGATTGTAGGATAGTACGTGAGAAGAGTTGTAGCATTCCGTTTCCAGGAGGGGGAGGAATGTGCTAATCCTTTTAACAAAGTACATAATAACAACTTATCACTCAAAGACAATAGATAAGCAGTATTATGGATATATATATTACATGCAATTAATGAGAACAACGTGTAGTGCAAATCTGATAGAAGATAATCAGTGTCACTTCATAATGAGACCCATGAAATTAGTAATTGGTTCAACTTTCGACTGTTTGACTTTCACAGGTTGAAACAATTGCAGATGGGAATGGACTACTTGATGAGTTGTTTCATCAAGATTGGTGATACAGCATGGGTTAAGGAAGTGTCGACTCCAAGGAGGAGTGAGGAAATCTCATGCCGCCCTCTTGTTGGATTTTCTTAAAGGGACCGGTTTCTGGAGAAAAAAGTAAGGGTGTTTTGATTAAAGATGATTGAACATAAACAAAAGTGACAAAGTTTACAAAGTGAGCCCCCAACTGGTTTCGTGTGTCACGCCGTAGGATATTAAGGTCTGTCGCAGACCACGTGCTTTGAAATTCATCGTAGATTCGAGAACTCTGAATTATAACATATACGTATATATATAATGCTTGTAATTAAAAATTCAAATGCTACCCTGAATCTGAAAGTGACCCTCTTCATGAAGCCAGTATAGGTACAGTATCGGCGGAGACGTTATAACTATTTTTAAGAAATTAACAGAAAATTGTTATATGTTCTTGATAAAAATTTTTTATCCTTTAAAACTAGTGATCTTAAAGTAAACATAAAAGACATTTTACTCTGAAGCTCAAAATTTGTGATATTGATTTTTAATGCATTTTATCTTCGAATTTAAAGAAATTCATATGTTTCAAATAGCATCAACATAAAATGACACAACAATTTATACACTAACGATCCATTTACATAAAAAACACAGAAAGTGCGCGTTATTTAGACAGCCAGGAGTCTGAATTCCTACACAGAGCCTGGAAGCAACGGGAAGAATTATACAGGGAAAAGATTCCTTCCTGATTTGCATTTCAGTGTTTCTAGAAACAAACTTTTACTTCTTAGAGGCGAATAGGCCTCGGCGAAAATATATGGAAAGCACTTTTTCTGCTTACTGAAATCATTAGTCCTGGGAGCTGAAAATTTGAATATAAATAGAACAGACCGTCATATATTTGAATGTTAACCGAATTCTATTCCCCGCCGTGTGTTTTGCTTGCCCTGAAGATGGTGCTAGGAAAACAACTTTAGTCCATCGAGTTCTCTGCGCTAGACTAAACAAACTGTTTTTTGAAAATTGTATTTTCTCGCTCCGCCTGAATCGCCCTTTTTGAGGCAAAAGTGGAAAAAAAGTTGCCATATTTTTGCCTGATGATAAACAATTTATATTTTCGATCAGTTGTTTTCTTTAAAAAAATGTAAAAGCAGTATTGAAATAGGGGATTCTTATTGGATTAATAATTTTATGAATATAGTTAATGTAATAATATGGGATAATTTATAAAATCCCGCTGAGAATTTATCAAAAGAAATATGATATATTTACATATTTATATATATACATGTATGTATAAATCGTCCACAATTTTGTAAATTCGTAATAACAAATCAAATTTACAGTAGTATACATAAAAGCACATTTATATTTTTATGAATATGACATTTTAAATTTAAAGGTAATTTTGATTTTTTACAATAGAAGCATCAATAGGTTTTGATATTGTACCATGTTTTAAATGATTACTTATACAAGGAGGTTTATAATAGAAAAGGTAGGCTGAATAATTGGGCCAGATGGCCGAAACACTGATCTATACGATTGTAGTGAGATAAGATATATTTATATGTATATGTGTACAAACGTAAAAGTTTGTAAATTCGGAAGTAGTTCTTAGAATCGCTGAATATTCACAAATAATGATTAGCATATGCTATAACAAAATTAGCATTAATTTTCAATTATTAAAAAAATCATTTAAATTTTTCTGTATTCTAGATCCGCAAGAAAATAGGTGAATATTATATTGTTATGAAATGATTTAATTATTTCCAACATATGTATATATAATGTATTAGGATGGAAATAAAAATTCACAATACAAATAACAGTAGACACATTGTAATATTGCTTTGTACAGTTTGTTAAAATTTTATATTCCCTAAGTATTTGTTATCGTTTAAAACTAGTGATATTAAAATAAGCATTAAGACATCTGATTCCTGAAACTCAACATTTGTGAGATATATTCATGTAATTGATTTTTAATGCATTTTATCTTTTAAGTTAATGATAATTTATATGTTTCAAACATCACCAACATAAATGACACAACAATTTACAAACTAACGATATATTTACATATAAAACACACACAGTGCGCGTTATTTAGACAGCCAGGAGTCTGAATTCCCTACACAGAGCCTGGAAGCAACGGCGGAAATTATACAGGAGAAAGATTCCTCCCTGATTTGCATTTCTGTGTTTCTAGAAACAAACTTTTACTTCTTAGAGGCGAATAGGCCTCGGCGAAATATATGGAAAGCACTTTTTCTGCTTACTGAAATGATTAGTGCTGGGAGCCGAAAATTTGAATATAAATAGAACAGACCGTCATATATTTAATGTTAACCGAATTCTATTCCCCGCCATGTGTTTTGCTTGCCCCGAAGATGGTGCTAGGAAAACAACTTTCGTCCATCGAGTTTTCTGCGCTAGACTAAACAAACTGTTTTGAAAATTGTATTTTCTCGCTCCGCCTGAATCGCCTTTTGGAGGCAAAGTAGAAAAAGTTGCCATATTTGGTTTCCTGATGATAAATAACTTATATTTCTGATGAGTTGTTTTCTTTAAAAATATAATAGTTGATGTATTGAAATAAGGAATTCTTATAGTATTAATACGTTTTTTTTTTTTTTTTGGTTTTATGTATATAATAATATAGGGTAATTTATTAAATCCATTTGAATATTTTTAAAAAAGTAATATGAAATATTACAGTAGGGATCCATAATAACGGTAGTGACCATAATTATCCATAATATTACAGTAGAGATCCATAATAACGGTAGTGATCATAATTATCCATAATATTACAGTAAGGATCCATAATAACGGTAGTAATTATAATTATCCATAATATTACAGTAAGGATCCATAATAACGGTCGTGATCATAATTATCCATAATATTACAGCAGTGATCCATAATCCATAACATCTATATTTCTAAGAATATGGCATTTTGAATTTAAAGTAATTAAAGGTAATTTTGATCGGCTTACAATAGAAATTTTTAGAATGCAACAATGGATTTTGTTATTACACCGTCCTTTTAATAATTACTCACAGGATTTTAATATTTACACGAGTAGGTTTATAATAGAAGCGCTAAACTGCATCATTGCTTTATGATATCGCTTTTTTCTTTTAAATGTCCTTTAAATTATTTTCTTTAAAAATGTAAAAGGAGTATTGAAATAAGGAATTATTATGGTATTAATATTTTTTTTATTTTATGAATATAATAATGTAAGATAATTTATTAAATCCATTTGAAAATTATTCAAAGGAAATTTGGAGTATTACAATAGTGATCCAATGAAACTCAACTACTGTAATACTTCAAAAATTAAAGGTAATTTTAACCAGGTTACAATAGAAATGCTAGAATGCATCGATGGATTTTGATATTCCATCATACTTTTAATGATCACTCGAGCGAGTTTAATATTTACACGAGTAAGGTTTATAATAGAAATGCTAAATTGATTATAT